>PVKA01012335.1:0-58133 GCA_004027165.1 Ctenomys sociabilis
ATTCGCACGGGAAGCTCTTGAAAGAATCAACAAATGGGATCAACTTTTCTTAAAGAGCTTCTGCATGTCAAAAGAAATTATCAACAGAGTGAAAAGACAACCCACAAACTTTGAAAAAATCCTAACTAATAAGCAATCAGACAGAGGTCTACTGTCTAGAATTTATAAAGAACTAAGATATAACAGGGCCCTCAAATTTAAAGACCCAATTCAGAAATGGGCATCTGAGATGAATATATACTTCTCAGAGGATGAAAACAGGTATTCAATATCTGGTCAAATGTGCCATGTTCTCACCAAATTTCAAGCTTAATCGTTCCTGCTGAAAGAAAGCTGGTATATGTATGGTACGACTTCACATGTGGAAGAAATGTACATCTATATTGTTATGGCCTATCCTCTTTCTTTGTGTTTGTAATTTTGTTTGATAAGTGGTGTTCCGATTTGTCAAATTTTGTTATTATGTGTTAGATCATTAGGAGCATTCAATAATTTTCATAATTTCTTGACACAATGTTAAAAAGTAAGCTCATTTACAGTCTAGTGAGTATAATGAACAGTTAATTCAACTCTTAAAAATTAAAATCCCTTAAATTTGCATAAATATTAACAGCAATCATTTGCAAATATAAGCTACTGTAATACAAAATATTGAGTTGAATGAAGTAAAAGACTTAAACAGGTTTATTTCTGTTTTAGATTTCACTTATATTTAGGTATTTTAACATGCATCTCATATTTCTCTGAAGAGAAGTATCCATAAATCTTTAATAAATTCCTTGCCAAATTTGTAGCTTCAATGACAAATATTTTGTTACAAATGTATCATTCAGAAATTTATATTAAAAATGAATAAACTAAAACATATTATTAAATGGTTTGCCTCGTTTTCCCAAGCACACATTCATTATTTGAACTTGTCAAGAATTAAACATCTATGCATTTTTAATGAAGCATGGATGAATATACCAGTCACTTGAGGGTTATTGACACATCCATAGCCATAGGATAGTGTCTTATTAAACTATTCCTACATTTTTACTAATCAGTTTATACATTCAATATTAATAATAGATGAACATTTTTAATTCATTTCTCTTGTTATATTTCATTTAATTCATTTCTACCTCTGCGGGAACATTATAAAAACTAGTTTTCTAAAACTTATTTCTCATGATGCACATGTAAAGAAATTAGTCTTCGTTTCAAAAATTCTGTGTGACTAGAATTCCCAAATCACTATAAATGAATTATTCATTTGTTAACTGCCTGACATAACTGCTACTCCTGCACTACTCTCCTTGATGGTCGTCTCAGGAATGATACAGTCGCCACTGTCCAAAGAACACATGCTGTTTACCAATTTGTTAGGAAGAAACGTTATTCACCTCGAATGCTGATCTTCAGTGAAATGCTAATAAATTTCACTTCTAGAGTTGAGGTAATCTTTATTTTGCATAAATAAGCTGGATAGTTTACAATTTTCCAAGGTTATGGAAGCAATTTAAAGATTCAATATTCACCGCTTTTAATTCACAATCGTGGTGACAACAAAGAAAGACCCACATATCAATTTGTCCCTGACTGTAGGGCATAAATGCCCTAATATTTTGTCTGACTAATGAGTTCCATCAGATCACAATTGACACCAAGAAATATATTTTCTTCCCGTTCAATAATCATTACCAAATAAAATGCAAATAAAGATTTGCACTACAACTTAAATATCCAGTTAATTAGACTTCATGTTCTCTGCATTTATCCTGTGCATCTCAAAATGGATGTTCTTCCATGCTGATTTCATGAAGCAGAAACACTTAAAATGCTTGGGTCTTCATAATGCTAGCAAGATCTTTTACTTCTAAAACACAGCATTCTATGGAAGCAAGTTTGAAATACAGTAAAGCAAAGAAAACACAAACAGAAAATTTCGCCTCTACCATTCACTAAATCAAACTTTATTGAGCACTTACACTGCGCAGAACTCTGATAGCTTTCCACAAATATATGACTATCACCATCTTGTCTTTAAGGACTTTAGAATGAATTGATAAGCTAAAGCTTTTATACTAAACAATAAAGATATACTTTAAGACATAATACTATTTTGTATAATTACACAATACCCTAAGACAGTAATACATGTAGATGTGCTTTAGCTGTAGCATTCAGGAAAAATGTGAAGAAATATAAGCCATTTGAAACATTTAAGATAAGTTAAGCCAGAGAATATTTCAAAGAAATAAGCACAAGGAAGGAGTACTCAATATTAAAAATTTGCTATTTTATTTTATCATTATTTTTAGGGAAGGATCTACAGGGCATTCAGGGTTTCACTAGTAGATCAGTCTCATAGTGATCTGCCTGTTTACAGCCTCCCATGAGCAGGCCCTCCAGGAACAGGGCCATACGGCAGGCCGGAAGATCAAACCCCAACCCCTGCGCCTGCTTGCAGACGCTTTAATCTGTTGAGTTTTGGACAGCCCTATAACCATTGTTTTGATGCTTTTCTAGGATTACTTTCATTTTATTCAGAAAACTTTGAACTTGGCTACAATTCAACTATAAACATGGTGGAAAGAAAGGTGCTGTCCTACTCTGCGGTTGCTGCATGCAATGACCATGAGAGCCAATACGTACAGATGTCCACGCAAATTGTGACATTTTTTACACAAATTTCATACTAAATTAGGAGAGACATATTTCCTCAAATATCCCTAACAGCATATTTGAGGAAACTTTAGAAATAATCAGTGGTTTAGGTCTTCAAGTGTGTCTTCAGTCAAGTTTATAACTAAAACTAAAATGCTTGAGAAAAGTGACATACATACAGTTTTTTTTCTTTTACTTAAACTTATGTTATGGACAGATTCTGAGACAACCAATTAGAGCTGAAAATGAAAAACTACAGAAAATGCTAAAATAATAGCACATTTTTAAAGGCATTGTATGCAGTCTTGGAGGCTGTGGCATGATGTTCTCAAGATGAATTCAGTCTGGGGCATTTAGCAAGGTCCTGTGTTAAAAAAAAAAAAAAAATGAATGCATTAAAATGGAAAGAGGGACTGAGATATAACTCAGTGTAAAGGCCCTGACTTCAGTCTTGATTGCAGAGAGGACAGAGTGAAGCAAGAGAAAGACAGACAGACAGCAGACAGATAGACAGACAGACAGACAGACAGACTTTTTTATTTTTATGTAGAACCAGGGTTGAACTGAGGCACTTGCATTTGCCAGGGAAGCACTTACTCCACTGAGCCATATCTCTGGCCCTGCCCTTTTTTTTACTGTTTAAGGAATTTGTATTAAAGGAAGAATTTTATAATCCAAATTATGTTTCCCTGCCCAGTTACCAATTCTGTTACTTAGAACAGAGCTGACATCCTAAGCTATTCCACAGTAAAGAATTACAAAACTAAAGAATGGAATTTTTTAAATTTTTGTACTTTGCTGAAAATTATTTTCCCAGAGTCTGTAAAACATTAATTTGTTTTTATATTTTACTATGATTTTTTTTAAATCAAGTAATCTAGGACTGACATTGTTTGCTAGACCTGGCATTTGCTCAGTACATAAAGTTCAAAGTTTCCTTTTCTTTCTTAAATTTATTTTATATTTTGCAATTTTTTTCATAGTCATTTAAAGTTTTTCGCAGCCACTCCTGCTGTCCACACCGTGCCCCAGTGTAAGTGTGCCGCAGGAGTCCACAACCCTCAGCGGCAGCTCATGCATAACCGCAGGTTCTGGTGCAGCAGCCTGCTGTTCATGGACAAGGTCAAGAACCCTTGACTGCTTCCATGTTGCCATCTGCCACCTCAAGAGCAAAAGAAAATGTTGGGTGAACGCTATTCCCGCTTATTCAAGCCCTGTATCCCTCTCTTGCTGGTAAAATCACTGGCATGTTGTTGGAGACTGATAGTTCAGAACTTCTTCACATGCATGAGTCTCCAGAGTCTCTCCATTCTAAGGTTTTATGAAGCTATAGCTGTACTACAAGCCCACCAAGCTAAAGAGACTGCCCAGAAAGCAGTGAACAGTGTCACTGGAGTTCCAACTGTTTAAAACTGATCAGACACCACAAGGAGAAACTCGTGTTTCACTGAAGAAAAATATCTAACAACAGATTATGACATTTTAAATCACATTTAAAAACTACAATGGTCATTCATGGCATATCAACTTGAGAGTGGTAAAAAAAGAAAAAATCTAGCAGGAGCAAAATCCCCACTATGCCTGCAACTGCCAAGCCAGGCTTCTCTCCTCCCCTGCCTTAGGTGGTCAGCAAGGATGCTGAATTTCTATTGGCAGACACTAAATGCATGTGGACATGCCACTGCTAGGAGTGGCACACCTAAATACACATCATAGATTGTGTGCAGTCACTTGGAGACATTCACAGTCTGTAGAACTACACATTTTGCAGAGGAATCAGAAAACTAAAGAATGATTGGGTCATTCTATTACTCAAAATTATCTGAAGCAGATGCTTTGAAGTGGAAAGCTCTTACGGAACCTCTATGATTTAATGCAGTATCTGCAGTATTGATCTTACCAGCCATTTGAACAATCCACATACTACACCAAGAAAGCACATGCAAGAATTGAATGAGGATGAAATCAGAACACGAAAACAGAAAAATACAAGACATTTCTGAAGAGAAAAAAAAAAATAAAAAATAAAGTAACAAGCAATATCAGTGTTATCAGTGTTCAGAATCCCGGCATAGGAGTGGTGAACGGTGCTCGGGCTGAAGTGACTTTACCTCTAACCTTTGAAGAGAAGAAAAACAAATATCAAAAGTTTTAATTTGAAATTTCTATTCCATGGAAAAACAAAGCATACCTCAGGATGGCAGCAAGACCCAGGAGACCCCTGCAGGTCCCTTTACACAGCACACCCTTCAAGCACTGCTGGAAGTCCCAATAAATTCAGGTGAGAAGGTCCTGATAAAGTGCTCTGAGACCACAGCCTTAACACAGTAGTCTTTTAGAAGGAAAAAAAAAAGCAGAAATGCACACTAGAGATCCAAGAGGACTATATTCTGGAGGAAACCCTCAGGGAAGTGAGATTTATACTTCTTTTCTTTCATCAGTAATGCCTGCTGGGCAGAAAAGGGGAGCAAATCGCTTATCTGGGTTGGTGTGGTTTGTTACTAATTCCCATAACATGAAAGATGAAGCTGAAGGCTTCCTTTCCTATGAAGCCTACGCAGAAGTTTTGGCTGTGAGATTTCACACCATAATAATTGAGAATTGGAGACTAAAGCTGGAGTATTACCATGGCCAGTATCACATTGTGTCCAGTAAATTTTCTTTCAAAATGATAATTGTTTCTAATCTTTTTGTGACACCCTCCCCCAAGCTGTCTACACACTTTGCTCTTCCTGTGCCTTAAACATGTCGGCTGACAATAAGAGCACCTGTGGTAAGGGGATCAGCTGCATTACAGAAAGGTACTGAAGTTGTTCTTTTCTATTTTTCAATCAATCACTACAACTACTTCTAGATCTTGACAATGTAATTTCTGTACTTTTCCAGAAAAATGAAGAAAGGAGTAAGGAAATGAAAGGGATACATCATTCTCAGAAAACAGACAACATGATGCTTTTGAAATTTATGTGGGTCTCCAGTAACACTTGTTTTATGTTTAGATGGTTTAAGCAGTGCCATGATACTAAATGAAATAACTGTATAGCTGGTTGAACATTCATACTATGTAGTGCGATGACAGATTTTGATTTTATTGTCATGTTATTATTTTTAAAGATGTCTTATCTTTCACCAGGTGCTTTACGGAAAAATCTCCAGGGATGAACTTCTGATGTTTGGCTCTTTGCAGCCAACAGTTTCGTTGCTGTACTGTACTTACTCAATGAAATAGGAAAACATTGAAGTTAATCAGGAGTTTTGATTTGAGGAAGCCAAAAATTTGCCATTGAAACTTGATATTTGAGTTTTGCTGTGACTAGCAAGGACACCTCGAAATTCAGCCAGCCTCTGACAATAACATAAAGAACTCCAGAAGTCCCAGTAGTGGAGGATGTCACTCATGAATTTAAAGATATGTCCTCAGCACAGCACTCCAAAGCTCTTAAATGCTTATCTCTGGTGCCCTCAGTCATGGAACAGCTCAAATCCAACCTGTCAGGGGGACATCATCCTGACATGAACAAAAGTGACTTATCCGATCCTGACACACACAACTTCATTGTTGGCCCGTCAGATGGAACCAGAAAGAGAAACACGTAGAGCTTCCATCCACCACTGGTGAATCCATCCCCGTACCTGACAGCAAGTGTTTTCCTACTCTGTGTGTCTAGCTGATGGTGCTGTTTACTTTTCCTGAAGTTAAAGATAAATATGAGTGCTACAGAAATGGATGAAAATGTTTTGCAGCATATGTGAGAAACACCTTGACAAATAATGATGGCTGGACCTCATTGTCCCTGTGATTCGAACGAACACTTCTTCTGTTTAATTGTAGTTTCAATATTGTATTTTCTGTGATTAGGAAGCAGACAAATACAAATACTTTTTTAAGCAACATTTGTGATTTATGAGTTTGTTATATAAAACCATATATCTACAGATTCTAAAACTATAATTTTACTTTTGACCTTCTATGTTATTAAATTTATTTACAATGAGATGTATTATTTTGCATAAAAAGAAAAAATTGCCAATGTGTAAAATAGAAAGAAAAAATCATTGAATATGTCCACTGTTCAGTAGATTATATTTTTCTACTGGATAATGCAAAACAGTTACTTGCAGTGTGTAGGGTATTTTGCTAATAATGATGGATTAGATTCTTGTCACTTTGTAATATTATGTATAATTCAATCTTTTCTAATTTACTTTTTTCCATTTGTGGCAAGTTATCTGTGAGGAACATTTTGAAAAAATTAATTATACTATATTTGACCTTCTAACTCATATTGTATTTTTTTCCCTGCAGCATATACCTTCAACTTGAGGTACTCATGTGATTATTTTTTGTGTGTGTAGAAATAGCATAAACATAGTGCAAAATGTCAGTGGTAAGAGAAAATACATGAATTCTGGGATTTCTGGGTCCTGAATTTAGCTATAAGCCTAGAACATGTTCTGTTGATGGAAACTCTCCTCTCCTGGTCCTCAGAAATTAAATAATCCCTTAAGTAAAGAGAGATATATTCAAAAATATAAGCATGACTTATAGTCCACAAAGGCTATAATATCCCTTTCTTGTTAGACTTATATCTCTGTCTTGATTTCTTCTCCATTTCTCATACATGCCCAATTCCTTGTTCTGAATTCCAAGGTTATTACCCTGGAATGGATATTGAGTTCTTGGTTTTCTCTTTAATTGTGTAACACAACAGCAGATATTTTGCATGTCATCATTTTTAAGGAGTTATTCTGCAAATGGAATTTTGTTATTTACCATACACACAACATATACATATATTTGTCATATATACATATATTTGACATATATATGTCAAAATCATCATCTTTCAAAACTGAAGCAGAATTCTTCAAATATTAAATGTATCAGTGATTAAACTGTTCTTCACGCTCTTTGCTCCTCATTAATTTTTTATCAAAGAGTTGAATTCTAAACTGTATATTATTTATATCTACTCAGACAATGAGCTCATTTATCATTTATTTATTCTTTCAAAAATATAATTTTATGTATAAATTTTGACTGCATATTTCTAGAAATTAAAGAAGATATATGACTGTATTACAAACTACATCATACAAACAACCTTAATTGCCTGATTGGAAAACAATGTACACAAAATAGCTTCCAGACTGTAAGAATTTTTCTTATGAAATAATTTGGCAGAAAGTTAGCAATGATATTAGCTTCATCCTTTTCACATGCTCTCAGCAGAACATGTACATGGTAGGTAAAGAAGAATGTCATGCTATCAAAAAAGCTTTGAAGACTTACACAAATGTCATCCTTTTAATAGTTTTGCTCTTATAATTCTAAGTTGCCTAACACAAATACCCACTTATTGATGTATCAGTATATAATAAAATGTTAATGCATTAATTCTTCAAAATATCTTTCATTTTTTAAGTATTAAATATTTAACTCTATGAATTTGTCTTTTTATTTTGCTTTCTCAGGTAAGAGAACAAAATTTATTATCAATCCAATCTCACAAAATTAAATGACTTCAATGTGTAGGACTTCTAACATATTATCTTTTGCCAGTTCTCTGTGTTGCACTTTTCTCTGCAAGCTTGTCCTCCACACTAGCTTCACTTTCCCATTTTTTAAAGAGGGTTTCACTGAATAAAGATCAGGGTGGCCTTGAACTCATGTTGTAGCTCAGGATAGCCTGAAACTCAGAGATTCTCCAGCCTCAGATGCTGGGATTACAAGAGTGCACCACCATGCCAGCCATTCCCTATCACTTTGTGTTCTATACATTTTTATTTTAAAATGTTAACAGTTTTCTGTGTGATCAGTTTAGATTTATTTTCTTTGAATATAAGTTTATTTTAATTTATAAATTGAAAACCACATCCTAAGTGAATTAAATGGCAGTGTATAAGAAGTTGGTACTGCAAGAAGATTTACTATGTACTGAAGATTGAAAATTTTGAGCAAAATTTCATTTATGTTGGTACTAAAACAGAACAAAACAAAAAATCCAAATGTCTAAGTCTGAATATATTATTTTCTTTCACATTTTTTACTTTGTCTTATGAAAGAAATTCTCAAGGAAGTAACCTAAAAAAAATCTCATCAAATTTAAATGTGCAATAACAATACATATAAGGCTTTTCTTTTGGCACAAATGAGAGACAGGAGAGAGATAAAAGAAGCCTAATGTAGGTGCAAGGGGATGGCAGGAGAATGTAAGCACTCTCGGAGGAGGAAGATGCATGGGTCTTTATTGAGTTGGAAGAGAGGTAGCATTTACATGGGCAGAGGAAGCAGCATGTTAAGAGAGGATTAGATGGTTGCTGGTATGCACATGAAGAAGAGACATAGTCTATTTTAGGACTAAAATAAGAATTTGGAAGTTGGAGTGGAAATGGTACACTGTTGTGAAATCTGGCACCGTGTTCATTATTCACTTACTACAATGACCCTGGCAGTTTCAAAGAGGGAAGAAACCCATCAATATATGTTTATTTGTATACAGCATTTTTATTGCATTGTCTCAATTTTGGTATCACAATATTGTGTATATTTAAGTTATGTCAGTCTTTTTTTTTTTATTTTGTTGAACTACAAATGTCAATCAGACAGTTTCAAGACACCTTAACAATACAGATTTGATAAATTAATACATTGCAAACAGCTTTCATAATGTTTTGGTATTGTACAAGGTGCATATATGATATTATATTTACAGACATTATTTTGGCAGATATCTCTTATCAGTGAATTAAGAGTGTAGCTGCTTACTTATCTTATTTTTTATACCTGAATTATATTAAAAATTCAATAATTATTTTCCTAGTGGATGACCATAGTACTACAAGCCAACATAATATCCTGTCCAACCACCATTACAGCAGATCTTGCCTCTCATAGAATTATATAGAAGCACAGCATTATCTATCCCAACTGTACTGTCTATACACACACATCATGATTTTTTCTTTCTACACCCCTTCCTTTGTCTACACCTGTCAAAGGTGGGCACTCCATTGTCATTCAACTAACTTAGGTGCTTGAATTCAACACCACAATCCAACACAGTCCAGCATTCTACAACAATAGTGAGTTATTCAAAGAAATTGTCGACCATAGCCATTTACAGCTCAGCTTAATATTATGGCCCCACGATGTATACTTCATTTTTACACTTTTCTGCTGGATGGTTGAGACCTAGATAGATCAAGGCTTATATACCAACACATGAACTTTATATTTCCTATGTGGTCAGTGAAGTTCTGTCAGGGTTTATCTTGTAGTCCTGTACATTATTATGTGGATCCTTCATCTGTGTCATCCATGTGGATGAGTCACGGCCAATGCTTGACCAGTTTGCTCTCTGTGAGAGCCTGAGAGAAAGTTTTCTCTTCATGTGACTGTCCCCAGGCACACTACAGAACTTCAATCTCTTTCCTCTGTGGCTCCATAATCTCCTTGTTCAGAAAATTTGGAGCTCACCTGAGTTGCATGATGTTGCAGTACAGGTTCTCCCATGTCCTGAGTCTTCGCTGACCTTGAAATGCTAGGGCCAAAATGTTGGCTGGCCTTGTGGCTCTTCTATTTCTCCAACTCTGACTTATGAACTTAGGTTGTTAACCATCCAGAAGAAAAGCTGATTAGTATCCTGCAGCATATGCCATTCACTTTGCCTTATCTGACTCAATTGATTTTAGTTGTTGTACGTTTCCTTTTGTATTTCTGCTTTTTGCTTATTATACTAGGGAGACTATAAGATATTTACAAGTTGTGTCAGTCTTATGGAAAGTTATTAGTAAATTTAACCTTTAAAATAAATAAATTCATACCACAATGGTAAAGCAGAAACACATTTAAAAAAACAGCCAAGTTTTATTTATGTGGACAAGATCACTCACAGAATATCAGGCCCTGATCTCTGGTTGTCTAGGGCTTTTATGGGTTAAGCAAGTAGGAAGTACAAAGGCAGAATGGTTCTTCAGTTGGGAACTGGTTCTTATGATAGATGTCATGATGACCAGCTATGCATTCTAGTGATCAGCTGTTTCCAAGAAACAAGACTAGCTGAAGCAGGAAATGGAACTATAATTTCTTTTTTTCCTTTTAATTTTTTTCTTTTCTAAAGATAATTAAAAACTAATAAAAAAAAAAAACCTAGGAGTTTAACAATGGTTCTTATATAACATATTGTCTTCCAACTAGTTTTTCAGATTCCCAGATATAAACATACAAAATTGTTCGAGAAATTTATAATTGGTCAATAGAAAATTAAAAAAGAAAAAAAAATGAAGCATTAGCTGTTCCTTTCAATAGAACAGCAGAAATCAGCAGTACCATTATCTAAGTTATCCTATATGAATACATAAATGTATCTTTTATACTTATTTTTTATTCTTTTCTCCTTTTGCTCAATCCTATTGTTCCTTCTCTTTGAGCACATTCTTTCTCCTTCACAGTATTATTGTATTTTTCAGAATTTATTTAATTTTTTCAGCTCTTGTGCTAGTGACTCAATACAACGTATACATATGCTATGGTGGCGCATGCCTGTAATCCCAGCACTCGGGAGGCTGAGGCAGGAGGATTGTTGTGAGTTCAAGACCAGCCTGAGCTACAAAGTGAGCTTAAGGCCAGCTTGAACTGCATAGTGAGACCCTGTCTCAAAAAGACAAAAAAAGAAAACATATGCTGGTCTCATTTATTTCACTTATGTGCATTGTCACAAATTGCATCCATCCACTTATAAAAGTCTTGAATTTTTCTTTTTTGGAATGTAATAGTGTTCCATTGTGTAAAAATGCCCCATGTTCTTTATTAATCCTTTACTAGAAGAAGGATAACCTCTTTAATAAATAATGTTGGAAAATACTAGCTTTCTATATGCTGAAAATTAAAATTAGTTCCACATCTATCACCATGTACTAAATTAAAGTCAAAATGAATCAAAGGTTTAAATATTAAAACAGAAACACTAACTCTATTGGAAGGAAAAGAAGGTAGAATTCTCAAAGATTCAGGATTAGGCAGAAAGTTCATGAACAAAATCAAACTGCACCAAAGTCAACAACTGGAATCTCATTTTTTGAAAAGTTTTTTTCACATCAAATGAAACCACCAGCAGAATAAAAGAAAACCCATTAATTGGGGAAAAATTTACCTGATTGTCCCTTAGATGAAGGATTTCTCTCTAGAACATATAATGAGTTTTTAAAAAATCAAAATCAAACCTCCAGAATTGAAAGAATCAATTTAAAATATGGGCATCTGAGGTGACTATTCACTTCTCATATGAATAAATAAAAATGACAAATAAATACATGAAAAAATACTTAACATCATGGTCGTTGGAGAAAAGTAAATTAAAACAAAACAGATTCCAACTTACCCCAGAAAACATGGGTATCGTGCAGAAGTCAACCAACAACAAGTCCTGGGTGAGCTGTCGGGAAAAAGGAGCCTTCTTCACCATTAGTAGGAGTGTAGGCTGGCACAACTGCGACGAAAATTAGTGTGGAGATTTCTTTTTCTTTATTTTTTTTCTCAGAGAAGTACACAAGTTTATTTATAAGTATAAAAATAAAAATTATTGAAACAGATCTGAGAATATTTTCACAAAAGTTTGAGATACAAAAGATGGTATCACCAAAATATATGTACATAAAAGATGTGCATAAAAGATGCGATGTACATAAAAGATTTGCATAAAAGATGCGATGTACATAAAAGATTTGCATAAAAGATGTGATGTACATAAAAGAAAGGGGTCATTACATTCTTTTCCTTGAAACGAAACATATTCCAAGTAACTAAAGATTTAAATAGTTTTGCTATTTAGTAATTATAGTGTTTAATATTAGAATGAAGTAAACCTTATAAATTGATAATAATTTGTTCTTAAATGACACAAAAATCTTGTTAGATTTATATTTAAAAGACAATGTTTGATATTTACATTTTTACATTCAAATACTAGGTAAATTACACTTAAACAGTAGAACTATTTTAAAATATAATAATTGTTTTGTACTGTTGCAGGCAGCTGAGTTAGATAGAAACATTATAGAGAGTCAGACAGGCCTAGGCCATGGAAGGGGACATCACAGTGAAGATGAGACAGACTCTCCCACTGTGGACCAGCCCTTAAGACAAAAGATCAAACAAATGCTTACCTCCCTAAAGATAAGCATCCAAGATTGATAATCCTAGGAAACCAGGAAGAGTCACTATACCAACTTCTATGACATAAGCTCCTGTCCTATATACTTGCTGCTCACTACCCTACTGGCTTCTCATTTGGTCCTTCATTTAATCAAATTAAACTGGGCTTGTAATCTTGGTTGACCATAGTTTTGTCCCATGTCATGCCCACCTAACAAGTTTTCCCATTTTTTTCACCTTATACCTGCCTCATCTCATGGCTTTGCTCCACAAAACCCCTAGAAAAAGCAGAGTCCGTGGCAACCTACTAGGTTACTCCAATAAATAGTCTACTGTTAATCTTCATTAATCCTGAAGTTCATTCTGCAATTTTAGAGAGCAAAAACTTGTTCCAGGTATCTTTTGAGCATGCAGTTTCATTCTCCTTTATCAGTAGGTCAGTTGGGGACCTGAAATGTCCTTGCAGAGACAGTTTATCCTCCTTATGTGTATGGTTTGCAAAGATCACTGGAAAACGTTTTTCCAGACACTCAGGTAAAAAAAAAATCCCCTTCTCTCAATCCTAATCTGTCATGTTTAATTCATGCTACTCTATAATTAATCTGTTACTTCACTTATAGTCTAATAATACTGTAGATTGCATAGTGCGTGAAGCTTTTAGATGAATGAATTTAGTTGAATACATGAATGAATGAATTCATTTTCTCTCTAATGTTTGTACTATTTTACATAAAATTCAAGATGTATACTTATACTGTCACTCACAAATAGTAAAGTAAATCATCCAATCCATTTATACTTAGAATTGGAAATAAAATTTCCTGTAATTGAGTAGAACAAAACAAATTCCCATAACTTCCTTTGTATGCTCAGGATGTTATGAACAACTCCAGCATCCTATCATTTACAGGTGAACTCAAGCAGATAACACGGAGTAGCTTTACCTGTGTAAATGGATAAAAGAGAGGCTCACTTATAGTATGGAGATTTCTGAAAAAAAACATGGATTAGTGGTCCTATTCAGCCCTATTCCCCTTGTGGAAATTTTTCCAGAAAAACTGAAATGTTCTTTTATATGAGGGAAAAACACATGCAGCTTTTGTCCCAAAGTTATTTTGTCAACTTCTTTTACCAGTCTTGTGGTGGCAGTGCAAGTTTGCAGTCAAGGGGGCCATGTAGCTGCCACATAATCTAACATTTTGGACGAAAATCTACTAGGTGTTACCAGCGACCCAGAGTTTGGGTTGGGACATCCAAAACAGCACCTTATTTTTCATGTACAAATACCTAATAATGGCTTGGCAGTGCCTGGTCCTGCCAGAGTAAGAACACTTATTAGCTTCTCTTTTAGTATCCCAAAGGCAGCTTGACATTTGAGATTCCACTCTAGTGGGAAACCATTCTTGCCTTTCAAAGTTTCCCATAAATGCTTCACTATAACTCAAAAGTGGGAACACAAACATGAAATAGCAGACTTTACCCTGTAATTTCCTCAAGTCCTTCCTGGAAAAAGTTTCTTTTAATTCCTGGATGGCTTGAGTGTGAGAAATTGACAGCAAATGGGTCCCATCCCTCAGCACAATCCAGAAACTTTACATTCTGTGCACATATTTGAGCCTTTTTAATTTTTATGAGATAGTTTTAAAACAAATTAATAGGACAGTTTCAATAATTAATACATTGCATATTATTTCCTTCATAGTGGTTATTCTACTACTTCATAGTAGTACAAGATGCAGACATGATATCCTGTCCAAACACTATTAGTACAAATCTTTCTTCTCACTGAATTAAGAGAAAGTAGCTGTACATCTACCCTATTTTTTGCTACTCAGATTCCCTTGTCTTTGAGTAGCCCTAATGGTCTCTTTGTGTCTTCCTCATGTTGCCCTGTGTCCCAGAAGACATGAACTAGTCGTTAGCACATTGCAGCAGAGATCTATCAGGGTTCTCCAGGCTGAAAGGCACCATGTATCTGGCAAAGACCTCTCCCCAAATTGTTTGGAGTTCTTAAATTCCTGGGGTAGCCTTGTTCAGGTCAGTTGACACTTTCATTCCTGGTCTAGATCCTTCCATCCAAAAGTGAACAGCTCATGTAACTCAACAGACAAGGGAATACAAAAAGAAGCTATCCTAATATAACACAAAATATACCAGATTGAAGTGAGGGGGAAGCAAACTGGATCAGGTAGATTAGGGGCAGTAGCTGATGTTAACAATCAGGGCGTTGATAGCTCACAAGTCTTGAACTGGGTGACACTCATTTGTTCCAGGCTTTTGAACCAGAAGAAAAGATGTATTCCATAAAGTCTGACATTCTCTTAATGTGCTTGCCTCAAGCAATCTCTACATATGAGGCCTAATCTCTTTCATAGCTTCCATAACTATTGGGTACTGTCTCAGGTTAACTGGCTTTGCATTTCCCACAAATTCCATAACCACAGCAAATACATGTCCCAGAAACTTTGGAGGGTTGTCTTCTGCCCAGAATCTTAGGGAAATGTTGAGTCTAAACAGCCAGGGTGTCTTGCTCCTCAATTTGCCCTCCAATATTAGACTCTAGGAGGTGATATTCCTCTTGTATGGGAAATGTAACACCCAACCATGAACCTATAGTGGACATGTTTTGCTATAGTTAAAATAATTTCCCCAAGGGGTGAAACAGATTTGAGATTGCAGCTTGCAATGAAAATCTTAGCCCAAGATGGGAAAGGAATAATGAGGCATGAGCATGAAGGAATGACTGCTTGTTACCCAAGCTCACCCTAGCATGGTTCAAGAAAAGAATAAATAGGTTGAAAATTAGCCAGGTTCCCTTTGCAATATACTTTCCATTCTAGGAGTTGGGCTATTGGGCAGGGTAACTACTGATATATTCACACCACTATCCATACAAATCTAATAGGTTCACTCTGCAGTTGTGGTTAATGTGGGTCCCTGTGGCTCATATGAAGCAGCATCCCACTGCTTACCCTGTCCATTCCACTTACTCTCACAGTCACTTAACAGGCACTCACAGGTTAAGCATTCCAACCACCTTTGCTTGAGGGTGGTCTCTAATAATGAGTTGATCAGAATCCCCTTATGACCGAGTTAAGCAGAAATGACAGTGAGAAAAACTGGGGAAGCCCAAGGGTCTTACCAGAATCAGGAAGGTAGAGAGCTAGGCAGGCAGGCAGGCAGAAAGACAAACATATAGACAGACTGCTTCCCAATCCTTCTTGGGATCTAATTTAAGCTGCTGAAGCAGGGAGCCAAGAATCCTCTTTGCTTCCCCAAGAGAACTGGAAAAACCTTGAGGGTACATCTGCCCATAGGGACCTGAAAAGTTCCTTGCTTCATCTGCAAGGGCCAGGACTGACAGCTAAACAGATCAGCGTTGTCAGTCTTCCTGGCCAATGATCAGACTGGGAAAACAAAAACATGAAAGGGCAAGCCAAAACATGAAAATGACACTCAAGATTTGTAGCATGACTTATTTATGTCAAAAGGCACTGATTGGGATCATTTCCCAAGTATCAGGCCCTGATCTCCAGTGGCCTAGGTCTTTCATGGGTCAAGAAAGTTGGAAGTATAGAAGCAGAATGCCTTGTCAACTGGGAAATGGTTCTCACAATGTACATCAGAGTGACCAGCTATGTAACACAATAACCAGTGATTTCTAAGAAATAAAAGTAACAAGAACTGCAATGGAATTATTTCCATGGCAACTAGGAAACTAAAGTCTACTGGCCAGGTGGCTATTTTCTGTTATAATATTATTATATTTAAGGCTTTAAAGTAACAATTTTCTTAGACACTAATGAGAAATATCTTCAATAAATCCTAAAATATGTATTTGCTCACTGTTTCAGCTCTTCTGTCATTGCTGGAACAAAATATTCAACACTCAAGATTAAGAGATGAAAGGTTTATTTAGCTCACAATTAGTGGAGGTTTTAGTTCATACTCAGCTCCAAAGCAGTGACACATTGCACAGGAAAGCCATTCATGGTGGTGGCAAAGAGTGAGGGGCAGCAGCTTGGGGAGCCAACTAACCTCTCTCCCTTCTTCACATTGTAACACAGATTATCTGCCCCAGGGTGATGGCAGCACCCACAAGCACAATAATTAACCACAAACTCCAGAAGCCACTTTATGTCTGCTTGAGGTTTTGGAGGGGACAACTAGACACAAAATATAACACTCACTATCCACAGAACAAGCATGCATTTGAAAAAATTGTACTGGTAAATGAAAGGGAAAAATAATATAATGAGTCAAGAGTAGTCTCATTTTACTTTATTATTTATTTCTTTTTTTAGTGCATGGTCTACCGGGTCTACAGGGTCTCACTACGTAGACTGAACTCATATTGATCCTCTTGTGTACAGCCTCCCAAGTTCTGGGATACAGGTGCATACCACCATATCCAGTATCAATTGCTGTCTCAGCACACCCTGGGGGTGGGGCTGGCACAGTAGACCCAGGTATTAAAACCCTGGCCCCTGAATCTGCCTAAGCAAGTTCTTTAATCCACTGAGCTACATGGCCAGCCAGCTCATCTTATTTAGAGATACTATTTCAGCACACACCTCCATTACACTACGTAATCACACTAACCTTAATGTTTACAATGAAAGTGCCATTGACTCTGATCTCATTTCCCTGCCATTTGCACAGAATTAACTTTCTGCAAGGACAAGTCACCAGCCCCTAGTATTCGTCCACTTTGCATTATTCATTAAGGACATGCATAGAGCTTGTGGTTGCAACCTGTTTTAAACTCATGTGAATCCTTAATTCCTTATGAATTTAGGGTGCACAGGTTTAAGAATAGAGCTGGAAGGACCAGAGGTCCATGCATACAGTGTGCCTCTCTGGGGTGACCTGAAATGTTCTTGTATCATATTGAAATACAGTCTAGACTATTTCAATTTTTTGCCTATAACATATGTCAGTTAGTAAAAATGCACTTTTTGTTTCTATGCACCTTTCTCTTTTCTAAGAGAAAAAAGAAGCCAAATTCAGTTAGTAGAAAGAGTGATGCATAAGCTGCAACTGTGGGCATGAAGTAAAATATTTTTATTTTGCTCTTAATTTTAATGACAATATTAGGTGTACTACCTGAGCAAATAGATACCATGCACACTGTTTTTATAAAAAATACTTTTATGTTTTTTGACAACAGGGTTTTTTTACTTCGTCATTATGGATGTTTGTGTTCTTTACTAAACAGATAATAAAACTTGAATGTAGATTAGGACAAATTAAGCAAATAAAAAATAACTTGTGTATCAAGAAAAAAAGTTTTTCCTCTCTTGGTTGGCTTTTAATTCAAAACTGTAGAACATCAAATGTTTTTCTGGAAAAATAAGAAAAAGATGAAACCAAGAATTTAAATAAGTAAAGCCAGTAAAGCCATAATAATATGCTGAGCTGTAAAAGGCTCAAATAAACACCTTCTTATTGCCATGGATAACCCACTACTATTATGGACTACTGGATAACGAATTATTTTGCTGAATTCACACACCTACAATATTTGAAAGACAATGCAATACCCATCTCTGACAAAAATAAAAAAGGGGATATAAATGAAGGACCTCTTTGTATTTGTATATACAAAATAGAATAGATATATAGCTACTTTCTCTTAATTCAATGAGAAGAAAGATGTGTAATAATAGTGTTTGGACAGAATACCATGTCTGCATCTTGCACTATGAATAAGCGCTATAAAGACAACAATATGCAATGTATTAATTATTCCAACTGTCCTACTAACCTGTTTTGAAACTGTTTCCTTGCTATTTGTTTCTCAACAAAATTAATAGAAAAAGAATTTAAATAATAGAATATTAGAGTGACCATTAATGAGGGAGACTGAGAAAGAATTTCTCTGAAAATAAGAGAAATATGACCATTTGGAGGTGGGAGAATTCTGTCAGGCAGCAACTCTGAATAGAAACTTTCCCAGGGAAGAACTAAAGCAGGAAACAGTGGCCTCACACAGTGGGATGAGGTTAACCTTTTGTGTTTGCTCTAATATTTCCAAAATTGTAGTCCATACTTCTTCTCTGTGATTACTGTCTCCAATAAAATAAAATTAATTAATTTAAGATCGATCAGGAAAAATATGAGAAACAGCAAAAGATGCCTGTGACTTGAGAAAAGTATTTTGAATAACATAAGAAAGGTAGAAAATATAATTGAAGCACGCTATTTGTGCCTATGCTGTCTAAATACAGATGGCCAAGGCTTGGTAAAGGCCTTCATGGTGATGAATCTTGTAAGCTTAATATTTGACTGCCTCTTTTTTTTTTTTGCTCACTTAAGAACATGAAAATGTATTAAGGCTTCAGAACTGGGCTTTTTCAACAGGCAAGGAACTTTATTATAGATATCAGCTGTAACAGATATTTGGTAAATCTTAATAACATCCCACTACACCTACACAATATCTTACTAGTGAAAATACTTTAGCAGTGACATTTTCACTGTTTGCATTATCATGAACTCTTACATAGACATCCATTCCAATTTTAAAAAGAAAAGCTTTCACAAACATTGTGACATTTGATTGAATTGAGTAAGTTTAAACCATGCCATATTGAAAAAACTTCTTAATCCAGATTCCCTTCAAAACCAATGTCAGGCAAATTTAAAATTGTAACCATCATTCTTCCCTCAAGATGACTAATAAGATATTCAAATACTGATTTTCCAGGGTTATCATTCTTTTCATCTCTTTCTGCTGTTCTCTCCCTCTACTTCTCTTTCCCAATTCCTGTATCTCTACCTGTGTCCCTCCCCATGTCTACATAGTTAATAACATAATACAACTTAAAATTTCATATCACTTTAATACCCTAAAACTTAGAGTTCTTTGTTACATAAATTAAAGCAAGTTATTATAGTCAAATTTGAAAACTTTCTTTAAAAAATATCTTTCAAGCACTTAATAATTTCTATAAGCCAGGCATTATAGTACACATTTACAATCCCAGAACTCTTTGATAACTCAAATTATCAAGTTAAGTCTGAGTGATCTAATAAATTCCTGTGTCAAGAAAAAATGTCCATATATATATATATTTCAGTATGAAAGCCCTTGGTTCATTTCTGAATGTGGCAAAAATGCATATTCCTCAAATTTTTTTCTTTTATAAAATATTTTCTAGTTACTTGTGAACCAAACGTATCAATAAAAATATAGTAAATAAGTTGATTTTTGGAATTACAAGCAGCTTATAAATTAGTATGATAGGTCCTCTCATGAGAGCTTCTAGTAAAACTCATTCGAAACATCACGCTGCATGCAACTTAACCGCCTTATCTGACTTTGTTCTCCCTGACATTACAATATGCAATGTTTGATGTGGTTCATAATGAAGATCAGCTCTTGTTACTCATTCATTGTGTAAGTCTCTCCATTTGTTCTTAGAGTAGTCATGGGGACCTGATTCCTGTTAAGAAAATGCAGTCACATTTGCATTATTGAAATATTCCTTCCAGTATTAAGTTTTAAAAGTTTTTATGTAGCTTTGGCTAAGGTGCTTTGTCCCTGTATTTTCTTCCCTGCTTCTTTTGAGGAACAAGGTCCCACAAGGAGCCTATAGAATGGCTCAGATAGCAAGAAGCTGCGAGTGCTCCACACCCAGCATCTCCCAAAAGGTACACCACACCATCATATTAGTTTGGCATTTCATGTTGTCTTAATAATTTCTACATATAAAATTTGCAACCTTGGTTAGTCTGATGATTATTCCTAACAAATGCTGTAGCAATTGATGACACAGATAAGCTATGTTTATTCCTGGCCCACACAAGCTATATGATAGGACAGCCTTATCTTACTGCCTACATGTCTCTCTCTCTCTCTCTCTCTCTCTATCTATCTATCTATCTATCTATCTACCTATCTATTTTTTAATGTATTTAGTACAGGATCTACAGGGTCTCACTACACAGGTCAGACTCGTAGTGATTCTACTGTTTTCGGCCTCCCTTGTGATAGGATTACAGTCATGCCCCATCACCCTCAGTCTCAGTTGCAGTCTAACCTTGAAGCAGGACTCAGCACTGCACACTGGGAATTGAACCCTGGTCCATGTGTTTGCAAAGTAGGTGCGTTGTTATCTGGCCAGCCCTGTGCTCACATTTTGGAACTACACGTACAACAATAGATACCTATATCAAACATTTAAATTTGAGTTCATTTTAAATGTTTCTTAGAAAAATGTGATAATATTTTTATATCTTATAGAAAGAAAAGAACTTTTTTCATTATGATCATTACAAGTTTTTTATGTAGATTCTCATTAACCACTTTTAGCAAGATAGTATAAATAGATTAGTGAAATAAAATAATGTAATAATTTTAATGTAGTATTTTATTTCTGATGATGTAACATTTGGAAGTATTACACAAAATAGTATATTTAAAGTAACATTAGCTGTTTTAATATAAATTACATTTATGATACAATATTTACAATAGTGGCTATTTTTAAAATTCTGAATTGTCTTTCAGTAACCTGGAACAGAAACTCTGAGTGTACAAGAAACTTGAAAAGTGCTTGGAACTTATATATCTCTGTCACTGTCTCTCTGTCTCTGTCTCTGTCTCTGTCTCTGTCATTGTATCTGCCTCTCTCTTTACCTCTGTCTCTGTCTCACTCTAAATGTACATAAATTGAAAAGTCATTTTTTATTTTAAAGAGAATAAATTATAGTAAAAACTAAAAGCAATGCAGAATTTCACTCAAGAAAATGATAGGAATTCAACAATAGCTGTTACATTGCAGTTCATTGGTTTCACCTGATATAAGCATGAAAAACTAATCAAATATTGTAACAAAAAAAAAGAGAGAGAGAAAAAATTATGCATTAGCTGCTCCTTTTAATAGATCAGGATAAAGGGACAGTACAATTATTCATTCCAGGGCTGGCCAAATAGCTCAGTGCATTAAGTGTCTGCAATCAAGCGCAAGGGCAGGGGGTTCGTCCCCAGGCCTGCCTTCCCGGGCTTGCCTCTGGGGTGGGATGCTGAGAAGGCAATTGAGACCTGGTATGGAGGACTGCACCTGTAATCTTAGCTCTTGGGAGGCTGTAAACAGGTGGAACACTACAAGTCTAGTCTAGTACTGAGATCCTGAACACCCTGTAGACCCTTCCTTAAAATAAAAAAAATTATCCATTTCAATCTGTGTATATACATATTTATTTTGCCTTTCTCTCATTTTTCCTTGCTTTAATTACTTCTTTTACTCATCCCAGTTATTCCTTCCATTTGAATATAAAAGTTTTAAAACTTTTACCTTTCATTAAAATAAATAATAGCATTAGAAATATCAGGCGCAAGTGAACAACTTCTGACATTACTAGTCCTAGTGGATAACCCACTATTAATATGGAGTACTGGACTATATTGGATTATTTTGCTGAATTCACACACCTAGAATATTTAAGTGGCAATGGACTACCCATATCCAACAAAACTAAACAAAAAGGGGGATATAAATGAAGGACCATTTTGTATTGAAATATTTATATTGCACATATATATATATATGATATATATATATATATGATATATATATGTATGTGCATATACAAAATAGGATAGATGTACAGCTACCTCTCTTAATTCAATGAGAAGGAAGATTTGTAATAGTGTTTGGACAAGATATTATGTTGTACTATGAATAACTACTATGAAGACAACAATATGCAATGTATTAATTATTGTAACTGTCCTATTAACTTGTTTTGAAACTGCCTCATTGCTATTTTTTCTCAAAAAAATTACTTTAAAAAAAGAAATATCAACAGTCAAAAATGAGAGAAGGAATATGACTCACTAATGCAACATTAAATAATTATTTCAGATATACTTCTATTTGTATTCATTATTTCACTTGTAAATTCACCTAATAAATATATACTAAGTATCTACTATTTGAAATCATCAACAAGATGCTCAAAAATAGTGCTAGAGAGTATAAAAGCTAGATGTAATCCTATGTTAAATTATCAAGATATGCATGTTGGAAACAAAAATCAAACCAAAAACATATGTTGCACATTTACATTAGCACTTAAATTTCATTATGCAAGGCTTTATGAGGTTGAATGACCATTTTGTTTGAAGGAGAAAAGTGTAAATCAAGCAAGATCTGTCCAATGTTATTGTAAACTGATAGAAAATTATTCTTGAATTGTGAATAATCAGTACTGAAAGGCAGTCACAGAATGTTCTAAGCACCAAAAATAAAACATTACAGTCTAAAAGGCTAAGAAAGGAGTGATAGCATTCCTAGAATCTTGATCCAATACCTACCAAGTGTTATAGAACCAGCAGAAATGCATTAAGAAAAAATGACCTTGAAGATGATTTGAGTAGGTACCCCCCAAAGCTGAAAGAAGCTAAGAACATCTTGTACCTGCAATACTTTATGCTCTGAACTTGGAATCTAGACCTAATAAAAGTGACAGATGGTGTTACTGTACTCATTCATTTCTTTGTTAATCATGGAAGTACACTCTTTACAGGCTTTTGGTCCTGCCAATTTATATATTGTAGGACTTCACCTTGAAATCTATGCTTCACAATCTCTCACAGATTTTTATCTCCAAATAATGTGATTATGTCACCCACACAGACACTTATTACAGGAATCTCATGAATAGTGACAGCCAAAGGCCACATATATCTCTTATTTTAGGGAAACAGGATTTAGTTTTAGCCATGATTCTCTGTGCCAACAAGCAAATAAAAATTTAATTTTTTTATAAATCACATTCTCCATTGCTCTATCTTATTAATTTTTCCATTTAAAATACTTTTAAAATTACTAGTCTCCTTTGCTGTATCTTCCCAAAACAGTCAATAACATCATAGCACAGTATACATGCATATCCAAGTTTATAGAAGCACAATTTATAAGAGCAAAATACTGGAGGCAGCCTATATGGCCATCATCAAATGAATAAAACAAATCTGTTATTTATATACAATACAGTACCACTTTTCTATCAAGAATGATGACAAGTCATTTGTAGGAAAATGGATGCATTTTTGAGACCAAAATGTTGAGTAAAATAAATCAGATGTATATGCTGAAACATTTTATTCTCTTTCTCTGTCTCTCACTGCCCTCCCCCCAAGAATTAAACTCACAACTTAGCACTTGGCAGATAGGCACTGTTCCCTTGAGCTACATCCCTACAGTCCTCCTCGTTTCTCTTGTAGGATAAACAAAACAGAAATAAAGAGCAGATTAAATATAGATAATAAGACAAGCACACATTTTGCAAATCAAGAGGCTACTAAGGAATGGAAGGCAGGGTCAAGAAGAGAAGGGAAAAAAAGTGGCGAAAAGAGAATTTAGATGTTGCGTTCATGTAACAGTTCCTAAGAAGAGTGAGACTTCTGAGCAGTGAAAACATGCGTGAAAATTAAAATTAAAAATAAAAATAGAAAAAAGTTGTCAAATAAAAAAGTTCCCCATCTTACTTAACCATTTCCAAGAGCACATCCACTGATATAATTTGACAACTATTAGATTATATGCTATGTTTATAATGCACATACTCCTTTGACACAAAAGGTCTTGTTAGAAACTGGGGAATTCAATAATATAAAAAATATATTCTTTTCGTATAGAATTCATATGATAGAATAATATGTTAAAAATCTGGACAAAAGACAATAGTCACACAGAAAATACTTGATAAACAGAAGCAAAGACTGAGTATAATTTAGAGTCAAGTCCAAAATGTTTCCTTAAAAGAACTATTGTAGGCAGGTAACTGAAAGACAAATGGAAGTAGAAAAATGTGAGAAGTATGGAGAATGACATGCAGTATTGGATGAGCAGTGAAAGGCTAAGCTTCTTGACAGAACTCAGCTTGTATGAAAGATTACAAACTAGAGACAATAAGCAATTCTGATTAGACAAAATAGGTCAGTATATGTAAGCTTTTGAGGATTTGAGCATGGAAGACAAAACTAGCTGAAGAATAGACATTCTGATGAGAAAGGAAACTCCTCTCATGGCTTAGAGTCGCATAAAATAGGTTACTTTATTCAGAAAGCAACACAAACTCAAAATAGGAAAAAATGGAGGAGATAGGATTCAGAAGACATTTATACTTAAAGTGCAATTTGAATAAGCAATTTAATAGCTTTGATACTTTCTTAGACAAGAGATACCTGATCACTGTCTTCCCCAGAAAAAATAACTATAAATTTTTGAGATACTGAGGGGATAAAATTATATGTGCAGTGTTTGAAGAGCATCAAGAACAAATGCACAATGTCAGATGATTTCCGGGTTATTAATTTTGAAAATAGACTTGCAAAATGGTATTATCCTGAGAAAAAATCCTCAGTTTAGAGCTAGGGATAACATGTACAGTTTGGGCTTTGTATGATGAGCTATTATCATAAACAATCCTAGTTTAACATTTTAGAAGACAGTACACATGGAGGCATAAATGTATTTAATATAGCATTTGATTAACAATGAATTGTCACTGTTAATTTTTCACATATCAATGTGAAAAATCTGTCTCTAAATTTCTAAATCTGTATCAAGAGCATCTATTGTGAGAAAACTTTATTATTTAGTTTCTAGAAACTTTATCTTTTAATAATGGCTAACTTATTAAGGATATATCCATGAAGGCTACTCATATTATTAAGGCTTCCTATTAATAAACAAAGATTAAATAGTTTTTCCCAGGCACTGATTTTTTCTTCACCAAAGGAATCTTGATCAGTGATCTTTCTCAGCCCAGTGGGTCTACACTTATTCACTTTACCAAGTTTTTGATGACCTAAGATAAAATCAATTTGATAGCTTTTTCTCTAGCTGGTAACCAGGTGGAGGCATACCTTTTAAATCTATAACCAAATTGAATTATAAACAAATGGGCAAAATGAAAAACCAGAAAGAAAAATATCATTGCACTCAAATAAAAAACAGCTTTTTACAAAGAGGACAAACAGGAAAACAAACATGAACAGAAAATAGTCTTACAATACTAGAACACACATAAATATATTTTGGAAAAT
Organism: Ctenomys sociabilis; assembly: GCA_004027165.1. Lineage (NCBI taxonomy): Eukaryota > Metazoa > Chordata > Mammalia > Rodentia > Ctenomyidae > Ctenomys > Ctenomys sociabilis. The sequence goes on from PVKA01012335.1 coordinate 25,872, forward strand.
TTAAATCATAATTTTTTTCCAATTTTAGCAGACTGTAATTATAAACAGATTGATCAGAATTATTTGTACGTCATTTAGCAGAGATCTCTTATAAGAAGAACTTTGGGGGCCAACCAAATAGCTCAGCAGATTAAAGCACCTGCTTAGGCAGATGCAGGGGCCAGGAGTTCAATCCCAGGGCCTGGTGTGCTGGCCCTGCCCCTGTGGCAAGCTGAGATGGCAATTGAAACTGGGTATGTTAGTATGAGACTGTAATCCCAGCCCTTGGGAGGCTGCAAACAGGAGGATCACTATGAGTGCGATAGTATCAAAAAAAAAAAAAAAAAAAAGTAAAAATAATTTTGAAGGTCATCACCTACTCAGACCTTTGATTCCCACTTTCAGTTACCATCTCCTGGGCATCCTGGAGTAATTTCTTTAATTAGCCCCAAGTCAAGGCCAGCCTTACCTTTGTGACATGACTGCCACAGAACTGAGCATCAGCTTCTTGAAAGGTGAAGCGAGCTCCTTCTTTGGGTCTGGGTTCATGATGAGAGCCTGCGTGCTATGTCATTCAGTGTTTCCTGGGAGAACACAAACTACTGCTTGCCTCAGGTAAGTGGTGGGCTGGGATCCTTCCATTGTCCAGTGCCAAGATCTTCTCCAGAGGACCACTGTCAGCCTCTTTCTCTTTATCTGATTGAATTACCCTTTTCCACTTTAGTCCCATCCCTAGCAAAATCTAAAAAGTTAATGGTCTACAACACCAAGTCCATTATGAGGTATGAATTTGGTAAGGAAGGATTCCTCCTTTTGGTTTCGCCATTTGAACTTTTTGTATGCAGTGAGAAATTCAACAATTCTTTGAGTGTGAGAGTTATAAGGAATTCATGTGGTAAGGGAAACGTGAAAATGTTATAAAATATTTGGAAGTGAGCACTCTTCCAAGCCAGGCGATTGTCTGTCCTAAACACCTACAGACGGACAAAGGTGTGAAAGGCATCTAAACAATGAGAAATTACATGTTACCCACTTCACCATGTGGGGCTCAATCAAAATATAAGCTTTGAGGAAATACGGACTCAGCATAGAGAGCCAAACTCAAGAATGCAAGTGGTAACCATTTGCTGGAGATTATTAGGGAGAAACTCTCAGGTACTAACCTCCACAGGGAGTAGGGGAAGATGCATTACACATGAGGAACTTTGTTTAATGACTTGTGGAGCCTGTACTCAAGTTTAAAGGCACTGTTTTCGCAAGGTGAAGCATTCTAACGCAAGGCGGCATGGGACGCAGAAGCCTGCTGAGCAGTACCTGAAGGACAGGGATGGTAGCTAGCGATCTCTCTATTTAGCATTTCCCTTAGTGAGAGGTGCTGATAATGTTGAATTGGAATGTAAGCGACTGATAAAATGGAAGGCGTAATTGGAGAGGAAAGTTGGAGAGTGTGAAATATATGAAAAAAATCTTCCTTGTTGTGATCACACCAGCTTCGATGCAGTGCAGCACAATGCAAGTCGAAGTGCTGCCTGAAAGGTTCTTAGAGTGGATGAATGATCTTAAAAGTTCTACATGACAGCTTGAAAATCAGGGTTTGGTGCAGAAGAAAAACCTGTATCCTGTATTTGGGCTTCCATGGCTCCTGCTTCATATTCCCAACTCCAGCTTTGGCTCCTGCTCCACCACATCCGGCTGTGGGTGAGCTTCCCTGGATGTGGCCACAGCTTGTCAACGTGAGTTTGAGCCACAGTATGCAAGAAGCAGGGATGACCAAGATTTTGCCCCTTTGGTCTCTGTGAGGAGTGGAGCCTGTGACTGTGGCACACTTCTGCCGGGGGAGGGAGGGGGGGTGGAGGTAGCCCTGGATGGTATGACTCTGTGATACAAGAAATTTCTCTGAACCGAGGAGGCGGAAAGTCTTCTGTGACTCCTTTGTGGCTAATTTTACCTTGCATGCCTATGAAACTAAAGCTGCAGAGTGAAACACTCCAGTGGAGAAGGGTCTTTTTGTCCCCCACAGCTACTACTACACCTGACTGAGCAAGGCTAGAGTCCTTAAGCTCTAGCAACAGGCTGGTGTTCCACCATCCTTTTCTGCTTAGGACTTGTTTTAAGCATCATAAAGTCAGTACACCTTTATCTTTTTTTTTTTTTTTCCATGAGCCTATTTTGCTCTTTGGCCAGAGGGAGCCTGTTTTTCTCTTCAGCTTCTTTTGAGCCTATTTTACTCCTCAGCTTCTCTGGGGCCCGTTTTTCTCTATGGCTGCCACGGAGTGTATTTTTCTCTTGTAGGGCGCTACATGGAGCGCATCGTTTTGTGCACACGCAGCTGGAGGTCTCCTCCTGCTCGCTATCTAACGTGTTCCTAGTCCCTTTGCTCCCTGCTCAGGGGCCAGTTGTCACACCCTTTGCAGCTCTTGAAGTTCCCAGAGGGAAGACTGAGAGGGTGGAGATAAGCATAAGAGTCAGAATGCAGAAAACTGAAGCCAGATTGAGTACTTTCTTGTGAAGGGAGAAGTAAGGACAAAAGAAGAAATGAGAGGGAAAGAGGGGAGGGGAGAGGAGGAGAAAGAGGAATGGAGAAGGAGAAGGCACCAAGAAGGAGGAGGGCCTCGATGGCTACAGTGTGCCTATTCCTACAACTTGGGAGGTTAAATGTCCCATGAAAGTCCTCTGCCTAATGTCTCATCTCCAAGGCTTACCTCAGGTGCCCAGTGTTCTGGAGGCAGCAGCAAGTTATTTATACGACTTGTCTAAGATGCTCTGTCTTTCTAAGGCTGCCCTTTGCTCCAGCCCCACACATGTAATCCATCTCCAGCTTCAGCTGCTCCCCACACAATCTGTTTTTCTGTGTTTTTTTTCTTCTGTGGTGTTGATCTGTAATGTAGAAATCACACATTGCTTAAGCCTGAAGACTCTTTCACAACTGCTTTTAGAACATAGTGTTCTAACATTTAAGTTAAACTACATAATACTTATGTGAGCTAAACAGCTAAATGTAGATTTACAGTGTTCTGTGACTATTGTGGTTTCAGGAACCGCTTGGTTAATGCGTTTCGATTTTATCTTTATGTTTTTGGGGGAGGATAAGGTGAAAGATGCCCCCATGCATTTGCAAACTTCTGCTTTGATAAATATGACACATTACCACTTTTAACCCTCTGCACAGGGATCAAAGTGCTGCAGAAGTTTTAAAGTCCAAACAACAACTACATAATTAATAATTACAGATGTAGACACCAGGTATAGTTCTCTTTTAAAGACTCCTTCAGTTTTCTCAAAACCCATCCTTATTAAAATCAGATAGTTGAAAACTGTTATTAAAAAAGCGAAATTCAGGAAATGTTAGAATTTGATACATACCTTAAAAATACTTCAGATTTTTGAGTTAAATTTAATGAGAATAATGGTACCCACATTTTTTATCTTACATTCTTCATTAGAAAAGGTTGTCCTTTGGTGTTCATTTCCTGACAGCATGGCACTGAGATGTGCTTAAATTTAAACATAGTGCTGATTCCTTAAGCAAATTATTTTCTTCATAAAACCTATAAAAAGCAATTATGCAGTTTGTTTCCAAATAATATTGCTATTGCACAAAAATGAAAGTCTCCCTATGGATAAGATGAAAGAAAAATGTTTCATTTATAAAATTAAAATCTAATATTAATAATATTTGAAAAAAATCTCCTTCAGTCTCTTTTTAGGGAACTCGTTGTGGCATTAATCTACACTGTATCTAGAGAAAGCGCTCTTCTAGTCCACAGCTGTCCTGGCTGTCTCATCCCAGATGGAGCCAAACGATGGCCCCAAATTCTCTTAAGCACACCACAGCAGAAAGAAGGGAGAAAAGTTGGCGCATATCTAAGCTCTTCTCTTACCATGCTGCAGCTTCCTCACCTTTAAGGTAACCCACGCTATATTTAGGGCCATAATAAAATCATTAAATGTATTTTATATGAGGAACACGATCTAACATTAATAATATCAATAAGACCGCAAATGGGGAAGTGGGGTTTAGAAGAGAAAAGAGGCAGTGAGCAGAAGGAAGAAAAGGGTAAAAAATTAATAAAAGGGGGCAGCATCGCAATGGACCAAGGGCCAGCTTAGGCACGCATACCTTCAGTTCCTGGCTCCGCAGGCTGCACAGGCTCCATCCCTGCATACGCTGAACCCTAAAGAACTCCCCTAAATGATGTAAAATTGTTTTCATAAGTTTTTTTTTTCTTTTACCAGATGTAAGCCAACAGTATTTTGAAATACACATTATACTTATAAAACTATATTTCCTTCTGCTTTCAAGCATTGCTATATACTAAGATCAAACCAAATGGGAATGTTTATTAAACAGTCTTTTAATGTTCTTCAGAAAATATGTAATTAGATGACTCCAGGAAAATTCACATCAGCAAAACAATGTTGTTTATAAGCTGTCAATGGATAATGGAAATTTTAACAAGTCAAAATATTTACTACAAGAATCTGTATATCAGATGTAAAATTACAGTGAAATAAATGGATTTTTTTCATGTTTTATAATCAGCCCTCTGTGATTATGAAGATATTTAGGTGCTCTTCAATAATTTTACATATTAAGCTTAAATAACTGAAATGAAAATGTGCTGAAAGATCTTTGATTTCTTATGCTCTGGGGAATCAAGCAAAAATAGTGCTATAAACTTGAAATGCAATAATAGATTCACATTGGCAAATACTTCCTAGAATAAAGTATGGAGATGATAAAGATCCTTACCTTATCACAAACATTTTTATTTAATATATATTTGTTGATTGTGTATTATATGCCAGCTAGTAAAGATAGAATGGTGGAAGCAGTCATACATAAAGCATAGAGCCTAGTGAAAAAACTGTCAAAACCATATGTTTATTTTATTAGCCAGAGAAATATCATTCTATTTCTAGCATTTCCAAAATGCATAAAAGCTTAATATTATTCATTTAAAAATTATGAACCATATGCAGACTATTGAGCATAATTAATAAGTGTTTTAAATCTGAATCTATATTTGTCCACTGCCACTTTGAGGAAGAGGCAAATAAGTTATATACCTGGACCAACTCCCTGGAATAAAATAATAATTATGTATTACAAATACGTTCTAGTATTTTTTAAAATTTAAAATAATGATTAAATTTCAAATAATGATTAAATTTAAAATGACTATTAATAGGGTCTTGAATATAGAAAAGAATTACAGTCCTGACCTTATCAAAAAGTAACAGCATAGGACAGACTGTAATGAGAATCCACTACCAAGTTTAAGAAAATATTATGCCTTAATAATTTAGATACTATGAAGAACGATTAGAGAATTCTACCTATCAAGAATGAGCACTTATTCTATGTCCCACATTCAGTGTTTTGGATTCTCTCCATCTCCCGACGTAATGTCTACTATGATGCATAAATGTCTATTCTTGCTTAACTCAGAACATTCTAAATCACTTTGTGGAATTTAAAGTTTGTATGAAAATTGAAAGTCCATCTTATGGACTTTTATGTGGAGACCTAGCATCAAAGAAGTGTTTTCTTGGGTTTTAAATATTCATCTTGACAAAAGAAATTTTTCAATCATATGAAATTTCTTATTGAAAAGAAAGACAAATCTGTAACATTGTTTTTCCTAAAAAGATGGCACATTAGGTTGGACTGAAGATCATCTATTGAGAATTCAAGTAGAAATTTCAAAAGGTCAGATATCTCTCAGAAATGGGTAAATGTGTGTGGGGGGGGAGGAGACTGTGTCAGAGGCACAAATGGAAAGTTGTAATTTGTTCAAGGAACACCATAAATAAAGGCCTATCACTGTCAGGAGATGAGTTTTTCAGCAGTGCCCTTTCCTATTCCCAGGTTGTCTCACTTGTGTTTCAGTAAGAGTAAGAAAATAAAAAAGCCCACATTAACAGGAATATCAAGCACTGTAAATCCTATGCATTAAAAGCATACAAAGGACATAATAAAAAGGGGAAAAATAATTGGTTGGAACCAAAGCTAGCATTTCTTAAACTACAGACCTTCAAATTAAAATTAAGTGACACATCAGATACAAAGCTCAGAGTGTAAGTCCTGAGAGTGTTTCCCTCCTGGTCACCTAATAACTATATGGGGAAGAGAGACTATGATGCATGTATTTGACTCTAAATTGCTTCAAGCCACATTTTTTTCTCATAGGCATTTAATAATCTATCCAACATCCTCAGTGGAGGCTAGTTAGGATGGGCTCTAATGTTCTAATCCTGCGGTAGGATTAACTACTGGAGACTACTGGTAAAGCGCAGATGAACTGAGTCAGTGCAGTATTGGGTGTGGAAGACCCACCTGAGGATTTTTACCAACAGCATAAAAAGAGAACTGAGTAGGAAAGATGCTGCACTTGATTCTCCTGGAGAAGTTTGTTTGCTGGCTTTCCAAGTGTGAACTCAGCAGTTCTCACTGATGAGCACAGGAGCAATGCAGGGCTCAGGACCTAGATATAAAACACATATTCTATTGTCTTTAGTGAAGCAACTACGAAGCAGTATATTTAAATTGGGCTACTTTGAAAGCATAAAAGCTGTGATTTCTATAATGAAAATATATGTCTCAGACTTACTCGGGTTTGTTTTAACTATATCTGCTGATTAGAAATGTATACAACATGTATAAGTTTGACATTTGAATATCACTCAAATGTAAATTTGACAAATACCTCAGGTGCACTCTACTTATATTTTTGCAGGTTCAGAGTTCTGATAATGGCACTAGCTCAGTTTGAGTGAGAATAGGTAATTATGGTGCCTTATGGCTTTGTAAAACCAAAGCACTGATATCTGGAATGGAAGTTCAGAGAGACACAGAAAGAGGCCCCATAATCCTTTGCAAGAGCTTCTTCTTAATTGCCTGAGAGCTTCATGTCAGCCTCTACCTCCCAAACTTCTACCACCACCATATAGCACCCTTTGGACCAAGTCTTTAACACATGAATCTGTAGGAACTTTCAAAATCCTGACCAAAAGAGATGACTGTAAAATGCCGTGATACAAATTAAGCTCAGTTTTAACTTCACATTATTTTCAGCATTACCATGTTGCTATTATAATATGTTTATGATCACATACATCTGGTGTATCTCACCTCAGTAATGCTTCCCCATGTCTGCTTGCCTTTTGCTTTGAATTTGTCTTTTTCCTGTGATGTCCAATGCTCTCTTTCTAGTACATATTTCATGCCCCTGACTCTGACATTTCATGTGAGACTGTTCATGTGCTGGTGGTGCTAAAACCTAGATGTTTTAATCTCCACGTTAACCTCAGACTGTGGATCTTGAGTAGCCACTTTATCCCTGAGCCTTGGAGGTGCAGCTGGGGAATGGCTAACTGGGTGTTCTGAACCAAATTTCAGCAGTTCATATCTTTACCTTTCCCTGAACAGCAACAACAGAAAAGCATTCTCAGGACTCTTCAATATTTTATAACAAAGTGGGTATGGGTCCTTTGGAAGTCCCTGGATGTGTAAAACTCTGACACTAATTCACACTGAGATTTAACGAATTTGTGTTTCAGCAATGTCTTCTAAATGACATTTAAGGCACACAGGAAGATGTACTCCAGGTAACTTATATCTACTCATTCTTTCTGTTGGTGTGTATCTCTCCTCAGGTTTCCAGCTATGTGTTTACCTATAACCTCAGTGCTCTGGTACATTAAAAACCAACATTGTGATTAACTGGGTATTTGTGTGTCTTTTTAAATCATTAAGGATGGAAAAACATACTTTTCCCAATAGTCTATTTCTCTGAGTTTCAACTCAGGTATTATTTGTTTGACTTCTTATGATATTGTTCATTCTTTAATAGAAAGCCTCAAGCAGGTTGTATTTCATTTATACATCATACACTCCCATACTTTTTTTTTATTCCTTTCTAGGAGTTTCTTTTTTTGGCCAAGTGTGGTGGGACATGTCTTTAATCTCAGCACTTGGGAGGCTGAAGCAGAAGGATTATTGTAGATATGAGAACAGCCTGGGCTATAAAGTGAGTTCAAGGCTATCCTGAACTTCACAGTGAGACCCTGTATCAGTAAAAAAAAGGAAAGAAAGAAAAAAAAAAAAAAAAGAAAAGAGAAGATTCCTTTTGGTTGGCCAGATAGAAAATGAGCATATGGTAGTAGAGGTGTATTATCTCCAGGGTTTAAAAGGAAATGGTTTAATAAAGGATGTATAAGTTATAGGATTAATTTACAGTATTCACTCAGAGAGCCAAATGCAAAAGAGTGCAAGAGATCTTTCCAAACACTAGTGACTCAAAGAATTGTTTGAATCTGAATCCCATGACAGTGAGGGTCTGGATCCCATGGCAATGTCCTGCCTGAATTCTGCTGAAGACCTAGAGCCTATGACAATGTCCTCCATGATTCCAACTATAGGTCTAGGGCCCACAATGACTCAGCAAATATACGTAAAGGCCCTGCTCTGGGAAGGCCCAAAAGTCAGTAATGAAAGTTAGAAAGACACTAGAATATGTATTTTATATCCAATATTAAGATACCACTAATGATTTTTAGTTAAATGATATGTAATATACCCTGATCAGTTGAATTTTATCAGAGGTGAAGCCTAAGACCTTCTTTTTTTTTGGTGGTAGTGGCGATTGAACTCAGGACCTTGCACAACATTCTTAATTCAGATTATATATTAATGTCTTTTGAGAAATAATAAGTTAAATTTTTACAAAATGTTAGATATTAGAATTTGAAAGTACATAATTTGGCTCACAATACTATTTCAATAGAAAAATGTGAGAAGGGATTCACTTTAAACAACTTGGGGGAAATGAGGAACCTTCAGAAGGAGAAATAGATACACAGTGAAATGTAGAGAACCACAGAAGTTCTTTTGAATTATATATCGCTAATATTTTAGGAATGCATTCTCTTTGTAAAGGAAAGTGACCTCAATGCATTTCATGAATCATTTCTCAGACAAGAAGCATGTGGATTTGCCAATATCAGTGAAGGTGACTCTACTTTTTCTTTTCTCTTCATCTTACATAACTTTCCTAGATAAAAATGCCATATATTTATATATAAATGCAATTTGTCATTTAAAAATATATCTTAATTTATAATCAAATATGAAGAAATTTATAATTTCTAAGAGACATTTTAGCAATTCTTTTTTATATTTCTTTATGTGGCAGTCTTCTTGAAATGAAGACTTTTGGCTTATGTCTACAGAAACAGATTTTGCAGCCAGATAAAACAAATGTGAAATGAAATTTTTAATTCATTACTACATTTAAAAAACCTGAAATATGATTGGATTAATAGATATGGAGGGATTTGTGTTTAGGAAGGGTGAGGTGATTTTGGCTAGGCTACAACATTTGTCACCCTAATATTTGATACATAGAAAGGGCAAGGAGAATATCTGTCTTGTTTCCCCATAAGAGCATGGCCTATGTAACATTTAAGAATAAACATTGAAAAATTGTGCAGTAAGGAGATCTGTATTCTAATAGCATAAAATAGATTGTTATTTAACTCATATAATACATATATTTTATAAGTATATCATATATAATTCATGTAGTTCAATTAAAAGCCAATACTTTCAAAACTTAAAAGTTTTCTTATCAGTAAGAGTGTAGCTATTTACTCATCTTATTTTTCATACCTGAATTATATCAAAAATTCAATAATTATTTTCCTAGTGGATGACCATAGTACTAGAAGCTGACATAATATCCTGTCCAACCACCATTAGTGCAGATCTTGTCTCTCATAGGATTATGTAGAAGTACAGCGTTATCTATCCCAACTATACTGTCTATACACACACACATCATGATTTTTCTTTCTATACCCCTCCTTTTGTCTACACGTGTCAAAGGTGGGCACTTCATTGTCATTCAACTAACTTAGGTGCTTGAACTCGACAACACAATCCTAGACATCTGCTATAATAATGTCTGTAAGTATAATATCATGTATGCACCTTGTACAATACCAAAATAGTATGAAAAGTTTGCAATGTATTAATTTATCGAATCTGTCTTGTTAAGGTGTCTTAAAACTGTCTGATTGATATTTGTACTTCAATAAAATAAAAAATAAATTAAATCTTAAAATAAATTTAAAAAACTTAACAGTTTTAATCAATTTATAGAAAAACTTGCAAACTATATAGTCAAATCTGCCTTATGCAATGTTGAATTTATGCTGAGGTATATATTCATTATTAACTGACACACAACTGGGCATAGTGGTGAACATCTGTAATCGCAGCACTAGGGAGGCTGAGGCATAAGAATCATTGTGAGTTCAAGGCTAGTCTGAGCTCAAGTGAGCTCAAAATGAAGCCTGAAGTACATAGCAATACTTTGTCTCAGAAGACAAACAAAACAAAAATACTAACATAAATCTATCCAGGTTTCAAATTAAAATCTTGACCAATATGTGAGCCTTACATCCAAATAAAAATCAGAAAAAAGACATTCCAAATAATACATCATAAAATGGGACATAGCTCCAATTACAGTGACACCCTTACTGCAAGCAAAGCAAGTTGCATGGCCTACAGAGCAGAAGTAGTACACAGAGGAAGAGAAAATACATAGTTTGGCCAACACTACCATTTAAAAAGATATAGTTATATTTTAACACCCATCATTATTTCATTCCTTATCATTAATGACAGATGAGTTTGTGCAAATTTGGTATGGATTATTGATAAGTACCTATTAGAAAAAGAAATTTCTCTTAATAATCATTAATAGTTAATAGACATGGAATGACATCTTGCAAATTGAGGATGAAAAGTATACGAAATAATGTCTTAAAGGGCTGGCAAGATAGCTCAGCGGTCTAGAGCGCCTCCCAGGGACCGCGGTTCGAGCCCCAGCACCACATGCCATGCCAGCCCCTTCCCGCAGGGCCGGCTGAGCTCACACCCCACCCCCGCGAAAAAAGAATCCGTGATGTGTAGCGAGACACTGTAATAAATAAAGGAATTTAAAAAAAAATAATGTCTTAAAAATCTGATTTACAATTATACTGAATTTTAATTGTTTATTAATCTCAAATTCTGGTAATGACACAACATAAAATATAACCAAGAGTACTATGTTGTGAAATTAAATATTTGAGTACAACATGAACTAGATTTCTCATTTCTACTGGTGTGGTGCTCAGTGGTGGAGCACATATGCAGCACAGGTGGGACAGAATAGCCTCTTTATGTAACATCAAGAAGTCAGCCAATAGCAAATGCTAGAAGGCTGTGGAGAAAAAGAAAACCTTGGCACTGTTGGTGGGAGTACAGACGGGCACAGCCACTGTGGAAATCAGTGTGGAGATTCCTTAAAAAGCTAGGACTGGAGATCTCATTCAAGTCAGGTGCCCCCCTCCTGGGTATTTTTCCAGAAAAACTGAGAAAACATACTACAGTGATATACATGCACACATGTTTATATCAACGCAATGTGCTATAGCTAAATTCTGGAGACAACCAGATGCCCATTTACTGAAGAACGGATAAGGGAGATGTAGTATTCTTACACAATGGAGTATTATTCAGCTATAAAACAGGATAAATATGAGTCTTTTGTGGATTAATGGATGCAAATGGAGAACATACTCTTGTAAAATAAATGCAATAAATCAGGTGAGAAATGAGTGAAATAAGTCAGACCTGCATGTGCAAACATTGTATTGTCTCCTTTACTGTGAGAACCCAAAAGAGAAAATTGCATTCTGAAGGATACAATGTATACTTGAAAAGGGAAGGAATTTAGTCAATAGGAAAAAGTTACTGAGTTGAGTAGGACAGGAGAGGCAGTGCGGGAAAGATATTTATCTATCTATGTAAGCAAATAGTTTGGAGACCTGAACTGTGCATTTCTGCTGGTCTATGGAAAGAAGTAGTTAATGCTTTAATTTGTTTCTGTGTTAGTTGACACACTGCGTCAACTTGGCTGTTCTCCGTGTGCAGTTGCGCAGGGCCTAGGAATTGAGAAAGGCTTCCTGCGACCCTGCCAGGTTTCCTCCTCCCTGCCCCCTAGTGTTCAGAGGAGCTTGACCTTTGCAGCCAGCACCAAACTTTGCCTTGGAGCCAGCAGAATATGGACTGAACCCTCCAGTAACTGTGAGCTAAGTAAACCTTTCCTTCCTTCAGTTTGAGTGTCAGGTATTTGTCCCAGGAAAGAGTAAAAAGTCTTTTTTTCTTTCGTCTTCCAATTTTGCATGCATATATCTGATAATATGCATAAGTGCTTGGAACACAACACTATAGTTTGCAACAGATACTGTGAAATTCATATTACTTTGTGGAGTAAATTCTGTATCACTTGTAATTTTTTCTGTTTTAATTCTAATTTATATTTCCTTAAAAAATAAAATAAAAAGAACAGCCTCTTTCTCTGTCAATCGTGTGGGGCTTAGCCAATCTCCCTTGCTTCTTTTTGCTTTCACCTACTCTGACACTCATCGAAAAGGATCCAATTTGTTTTATACCTTCCTTCTATTTTCCTAATTTGATCACTCCCAGTTAAATCAAACCTGATAGATAATTAATCAGTTAGAGCTGTCATTTTAATATTGATGTTCTAGTTTCTGGAAGGAACCAACTGTATTTTCTTTGTACTATTTCCTGAGCTTGGTCATTTTTCCATGTGTATTCTTTGTTCAGTGCTAGATACAGCTTTGAAATTACAAATTCTATGCTATCTTTCCCCTGTTTAAAAAATACATTTCAGAACAAAAAGAAAGAAAAGCTAAATCTAAAGAATGAAGGATAGTACAGTATGAAATCCTTAATAGAAAACAAAGACTAATATTAAAGTAAAACACTAAAACTTTTTGAAGTATACAATAAAAAGAAATTAAGTCTAAATTAATTAGTTTTCTCATCTTCCTTTTACTAAATACATCTGCACACGTTTTGAATTCTTCGGTCTTTGCTTTTTCACTTATAGAGGAGAAAACCACATTGCCAATGTCATAGATAAAATGCATTTCTAAAAGACTTTCCAAAATTAGGGTCTATAAGAAAAAATAGTTACTGAAATATATAATTCCAAGAACTTGAAAAATACATAATAGACAACAGAATCAATGTGAATCTCCAAATCTTGGTGTCCGCCACATTTTAGCCAGAAGACTAAGCTTAAACCAAAGAATACATCTTACATTCATTGAAGTTCCGGGGACAAGGGCAGCATTGAAAACCATTTCCAAAGAATTAAAAGAACAATATTCATTTTTGTTATGAACACATTGGCTTGTTCTGCTTCATAATTACGTCACATGTGAAGCCATACCAACAGGCAAAGGATGTTGACAAGAAAAAGCACCTTTCAGCCATCTCGCTTCCAGCTTCTCTGCAGCTGACACCTGCAGCTGTTTGCCACACGCATGGCAAAAAATCATCAGTGAGAAGATTTTTATTAAAATGCCATTAGTGTTGTCGGATTGTTTCCCAAACTGAATCTTGGCTAAAAAGGATAGTTCTTCCAGAATACCCATCATTCAGTTCCACAAGGCTCATGTTTGCTTTGTTTAACTTTCCAAGTTTCCAGTTTTATTTGAAAACTTTACATAGGAGAGATGATTCCTTTTTATTATGGAAAGCAATAAAAATATTACCCTAATAAGATAGTAGTAAAATCTGCAAAAGTTTCATTAAAATATACCATTATATTTTCATAAAATAAATTTTTAAAAGTCTTGACTAATGGTTGAGTTTTCAGTCATAAATATTAATGTTGGTGATAGAAATTCCAAATAATGATTGTGTTTATGCTACATTTTTATTTTTCTGTGACTTCCCATAGTTCTTCTACTCTTTCTGCTGAATATAAATGTGATCTCCCCTGCTTTGCACACTTGCTTTTTGAGACAGGGTCTCATTATGTAGTATACACAGGCTTTGAACTAAGCATGAAACCCAGGCTTGCCTCAAATTCCTAGTGATCCTCCTGCCTCAGCATCTCAAAAGTTGGCAATAACAGATTAGCACCACCATGCCTAGCTTTTGCTATTCATTATTTATTTTGTGGTCCTGGAAATTGCACTCAGAACCTCACACTTGCCAGGCAGGCACAGTGCCACTGACCTATATCCATGGCACCCTGAACACAGGTTAAGAATGACTTTTTCCATGCATATAATATTTCTATAAATTAATAGATAAATAAATTGGAAATATAAGACAAAGCAATTAATGCACGTTTGTGTGATTTTGCAATACTTTTTCCTTCTTGAGAACAAATCCTACACCTGTTTGTTTAACCAATTCTGATCTAGGTTTCTTCTTTTTTTTTTTTTGGTCATTATTAATTACATTCATTAAACTTTGCCTAGCATTGCAGAGACAGCTCAGTGGCCTGAGTGCCTGCCTTGGCAAGCACCAGGACCTGATTCGCTCAGCTGATATCAATGCTGTGCTGCCCTGCCCCATGACCCTGTGGGTGGCATAGGCCTGTAACCCCAGCACTGGGAAAGCCGAAACAGCAGATTCACTAGGAGTCCAAGCTGTAGTGAGACTCTGTATCAAACACATAAAATTAAAATGGAGTAATGATTAAGTATAAAAACATAATTTATGATCCAATATCTATGACAGAATTATCAAATATTAGTGCACTTAAAGTAAATTTGAAGATATATGATATTTAGCATATACACACAATCCTAAAAGAAAGTGAAGAAAAGAAAGCATATGTCACTAACAATCATCACATTGATTTCAGTGTTTACTGTTTTGTAAACAAATGAAATAATACAAAAATTATCATGATGTTAAAGTAAAATGTGAAAATTTTGCCTTACAGGTTGAGCAAAAATGATAAATCCTACAGTAACAGCCATTAACACAGAATTCAAAGTTGGGAGTTCCTTATTTTTATTCCGAAGCGTGACGTTTTCCCTTTGTCTCTGCGTCTCACCGCAGGATGTGCTGGCTTGGAAGGTTCTCTGCTCTGCCCTCCAGCGAGGGCATTTTCCTACTACTGTATCAGCCCTGCTGTAACCATGGTCCTAGTTTTAATCTCAAAGCTATATAGTTCTTCTTGTTTATTTAACAAGAAAAAAAGCAGTTTCAAAAACAGCTAGTAGGAAACAATAATACATTCTATATTCTTATCTTAATAGTAGCTACTGAGAGTAAAAGGTATGCACATGAAATACTATCCAAACAATATTAGCACAAATCCTTCTTTTCAGTGAACTAAGAGAAACTTTTTGTATAACTACCTTAAGTATCATATATATTGTTTTCCTTTATCCCTTTACCCCATCACAGTTTTCTTTTTAATTCCAAGTATCTATTTGATATTTTTTATCCTATGTACATGGTCAATCTCTCATTCTTTTTTTATGAGTAGAATATATTTATTGAGAGAAAGAAAGCTCCTATCTGAGAGATGGAACTTAAGGGGGGGGCCCGAGCGGTGGCACCCTCTCATTATAATGAGACAATTTAAAATGTGACTCTGGACAGGCATGGGAGCTCAAATCTGTATTTCCAGCACTAAAAGTCAGAGGCAAGAGGATCACTGGACGACTTAGGTAGACCCTGCCTCAAAAACAAAGCAAAACAAAACAAGGTAAGATAAAATAAAATAAAACAAAACAAAAGATGGTTCTCTAATTATGTTGCAACACTTGCCGTAAAATAGAAGAATATATTTGTGGACTGATTAACAACTTTTATGTGAAATTTAAGGAGGAATTTTTAGTTTTTACTAATGGCTACATTTTACCCCATGGACTATAGTAATGTTTAAGATAAAAAGACAGCACAAAAAACTGTTTCACACAAGATAAAAGCAGTAAGATAAATCATATATATGTTCATACACTTTGATTTGGTTAAGGCTTGAAAAGCAAGGAAAAAAAGTGAGAATATAAAATAAAAGCTACAGGCAACAAATGTAGCAGAAGTAATGAGACAGGAAGGATAATAGCCTGCTATAAATTGAGAGGGAAATAAAATTAATGATGAGTTTCTAGTATCCAAGTTACTCAACTAATATTTTAAAGTTGACTTGAGGGAAAAAATAAAAGAAAGAAATCTAGACATTTGGAAAATAACATTTACCTAACTAATTGCTGTTCTTAAAAAATCTGAGAATATAAGGTAAACATATAATTAAATATATAGAATGGTAGAATCCGGGCATAAGTTGTGATAAGTAGTAAAATAATTATAACTATACTACAGTGTTAAAAAAATCATGCAACACAAGGAAAAATACCCTCACATTCAGAAAATGTAAATTTTTATTTAAGAGAAAATTTACACAAAGTTTTGCTTATCTACCAATAATAAATTTGGATGATTTCTCTGAATGCCAATATAAAATTATTTTGTTCATCTAGTTAATTTTCCCTGGTATGCACATGTAATAAGAGACAGATACACAGTCCACAAAGTCAACAAACACCCACAGATAAGAAAAATTCAAAATGCACAGCACTTCTATGTAAAACTTAAGCATAAAAAATGCTGATGTGTCTGCATTATGTTATCAATGTTTATATAAAAAAGCACAAAAGTATATTTATGTCATCACACTTATTTCATACAGTTACACGAGAGAATAGTACTAGCGATCAGGGAAGTCTACTTCATGTAGACCGAGGGAATGCTTTGCCAAGCACACTGACAAAGTAAGGCAATAAATGTGTACAACAATAAAGCTCCTTAAAGGGAAAAAAATGGCAGAATTATAGGAAAAGTAAGCATCTACAATCCTTCACCTACTTCAATATTTAGCCATTAGTCACTAGAAGGAAAAGAAGTCTAAAATGATGTATGCAATCTGAGACTCCCAAGGGATGCATTAGATACAATTACATGTATTATGTTAAATGTAATGCAGGACATGTAGCAAAGAAAGCAAAACCAAGTCTCTTTATATGAATTTCGGTGGATCTATATTTACAGCACATGTTCTACTACCACAAAAGTATCCCACTGAAACTCAAATATTAGTTTATTGCAATATTTTTAAAAAACCTTCAAATACTTGAAAATTGAAAAAGCTGTAATATGAATCAAAGAAACAAAAAAATGCATTTAACTCAATAGCAATGGAGCTACACATTCCATTTGAAAAATGTAAAGAAACCATTTAGTAGTAGGTACTAAATTAAATATACATTTAAACTGACATAACCAGCCTTCTAAAAATTCTCAACGCAAACTAATATGTAAGTAATGTTTACATTTTGAGAATTGATGAATGTGATAATGAGGGTGTTCAGGATCACACAATTATTGAGACTACATAGAAACTGGAGGCGACTCACAAATCAAACACTGTAGACATAACTGAAAACCGGTCTGTATAGGCCAATGTACAAATTACAGCACTCAGAAAGAACAAAACTTAAACAAACGCACCCTCAGTGTACATATTCAAACAAGGGTTTTTTTTCTTTTTTTATTAATTTTATTGAGAAACAAATGGCAATGTGACAATTTCAAAACCGATTAGTAGGACAGTTTCAATAATTAATACATTACATATTGTTATCTTCTTAGTGGTTATTCATAGTACAAGATGCAGACATGCTATCCTGTCCAAACACTATTAGTACAAATCTTTCTTCTCATTTAATTAAGAGAAAGTAGCTGTATATCTAACCTATTTTGTTTTTTCATTTTTAAATTTTATTTTATTTTTTCAGCTTAATGTATATCACTCCAGTTGTTTTTATTAAATCATATACATTTATTCATTTTTGATTCATATAAATATGTACACATCAATAAAACAGTTTTGAGGAGATTTATCCTGTGTATAAGAACTCCCAAGTACCTATTTTTCTACAATTAGTCATTTGGTCTCCACTCCATACAGATACATAATGGTCCTTCATTTGTGTCTCCTTTTTGTTTAGTTTTGTTAGAGAAGGGTATTCCATTGCCATTTAAATATTGTAGATGCATGAATTCAGCAAACTAATCCAATATAGTCCAGTAGTCCATAATAATAGTGGGTTATCCATAGGACTGGCAATGTCAGAAAAACACAAATATTTCTTTAAAAATTATTTAGATGCAATGTTATGTCAAATGAAAAGTACCATCTATATAAATTAAAATTAATGTATAGGTACAGATATAAGTAAGCCTGAAATCTTGTCAGAAATTTGTGGAAGTTCCTAGTCTCCATTCTACGAAAAGGTGGATCACCCGTCAGGCATCACATATGCAAGCGAGTGACAGGCATGGTAAAGTTTGACGCTACAAACTAAGCAAAACAAATACAATGATAAAATATCTCCTCCACTATTGAGGTCCAGCTGAGGTCAGTGACTATGAATTTATATTACTAACAATCCACTCGACTTGTGCGTCAGCTTCCCAGTAGGAAACTTAAAGAAAACTGCTAGTGAATCAGATAGACAGGGGAAAGTAAGAAAATCATAAAGTAAATAGAAGAGCATGAATTTAGTCATAAGTAGCAATGGCATAATTGGAAAGAGATGAATTTTCACAAGTTTATGGTATGTTTGGAAATCACAACTTACAGTCTATTATTTACTATCATCAGTATGCTGCATTTGTTTTTTAATAAGTCATTATTTACATTCTCTTCGACATAAAATAAACAGCTTACAAGCAGAAGTGTGTGGTTGTTAGGGGCTTCTTACTTTATATTTCTGAACATCAACTTTCATTTTGTCTATTTGCCTGTTTATTTTAGTAGTTTATACTGCCGTTCAAGATAAGCTTAGCTGTTCTATGTTGCAGTGATATGCCTTAGAACTTAGATTTTGTATGCTTTTCTTTCATTGAGACATAGGAAGCATGTACAACTATACTAAAAAAAAAAAATCTTTGCCCTAAGTATTTCTCATCAAAGTTTCTGACCAGTGCTGAAGACCCTTCTTTTCCACGAACATATGGCTGTCTGTGAACTCATCCAAGACAACCGAACAGATGTCTGTCCTGAGGTCATCCTACCACAGATTAAAAGATGTACAAATGCTAATCCAGATTGGAACCAGAAAGCCGTTTATTTTCAGTAAGCTTGGATGTATTAAGTAACCTAATTTTTAAAGGTCAGTTTTTAGGAAGCCAAGTCATTTGTAAATCAGAGAGGCTAATTCTCTATTCCCTCTCTTTCCTAAGTTAACATTTTACAAAACACAAAAATGTTACATGCAGTCTTCGTTTTTCTACAATTGTGCACTTTTAGAAAAAAAATATTGTAAGTGCTTTTACTTAAATAAAAATGCCATAATGGCTTTATTAGTAATGCAATTTTATCATGTTAATAGCTAACCAGAGACATATAAGTTCTGGTAAATTGCTTGCAACATTTCTAAACAATATTTTCAACAAAATATTAAAAATCTACTTTCAAGATTTGAGAATCAATTTAACACATGGTTGATGGAATATATGTCTTGTGATAAACATTTAACTATATTGATAAAGGAAACATTTATTTATATTGTTGTGCAAATATTCATGAAAACTTGATATGTAACAATTGCCACTTCATCTTTGTTACAGTTTACATAAAGGAAAAGAATAGAGACATTTTTTTACCACCAGGCTTCAGACTAGTGATTTCCATAGTAATGGTTGCAAATACTAATGAAAGTTAAAAATTAATCTTGAAATATATGTTCACAATGTAAATACCCTAGAGTTTTCTAAAGCAAATGCAGTCTCATTGTCTTACGATTTGTTACCCTTACTTTCACGATATGAGAAATGAAAGTACTCCAGAGATTCTACTCCCTTACACATCTTATATTAAACATATAACTCTCATGAGAAAATATACTTAAATCTGCAATATTATTTTATTTTCAAACAAAAAGCAGTTTGCAGTGGTAGGAATGTATGGTTAATGGCTTTTTTTTCTATCACACTAGACGGGTCATCCCATAAAATAAAACTGATATGTACTGATATTTAATTCTTCTTTTGTTTAAAATTAATTAATTTATTAATCACACAGGAACAAGTGTAATAATATCTATAATTACCTTTGGCATTTTAGACACAGAAAGAAACTCTGGATCTGATTTGTTTTCTTGTCTATAAAAATTAGTTTATTTCATAAGCAAGTGTAAAAATGATAGTATTCTTTTGAGTATCTGAAATCGATGGAGTAATCAGTTTAAAGGAAAAATGTGAAAGGTACAGTGAATTATTTCTTTCATCTCCTCTGAGGTGTTTTCTATAATATGAACACAAACATGCAATTCACGTGGGTATTAGTTAGAGCATGAAAAACTGCCTTGGACATGGCTGCAGAAAGACTGCAAGGGAAAATTACAACTCATCTGTATTACATAATTTACAATTTTCTATGCTTTGTAGTAGTTATTATTTCTATTGTTTCTCAGGAATAGTGAGAAATTGTGTGTGTGTGTGTGTGTGTGTTTGTATGCGCATAATAGGACACATTTCATCTGCACTAACTATCCTCCTGCTTTATATCCATAGATTCATCAACTTGCAGAAAGCATTTGAGAAAGCCATGCCTGTACTGACTGTATTCAGACTTCCTCTTGCCAGTGTTCCAGAAATAAGAACTACGGTAACTATTTACAGGGAATTTGCTTGTATTGGATGCCACCTGTAGTCTAGATAAATTTAAAATGCACATGAGATGATTTTCTTAAAACATAGGTAATTACAACACTTTTACAAAAGAGATTTGCTCATCTTCTGGTTTTAGTGCCTATGGGGATTCCTAGGAATCATTACTTTTGGATATCCAGGGACAACTACCTAGAGTTTCTTTCCTACATAAGATTTTTAACTCAGGCTTAGTGAGGCAAGTGGAATGTCTTCCTTCGAAGTGGCAGTCTGCTGGCAGGCATTTCAGAGCTGGGGTCTATATCCATCAGTATGTTCATTCATGAAAATTTTAAGTAAGTCCTGAAATGTTCTCAGATTGATGCATCCCCTAATGAATAAACTTTGTAGGACATAATCTTCTAAGAAAGGTAAAGTTTGTTACCTATTCCTTCTTTCTATTGTTATGTGGTAGCCTTTATATTTTATATAATTTCCTCATTATGAACACCTGATTCATAAGTGAATTAAGAAATAATGAGTTAGTTAATACTTGCTTTATAACACATCTACTGTGTGTCATACTGTTTATTATATGCTACTCTTTTGAAAAGAACTATGTAGCTCTCATTTACAATGAGCTGGACATGCATCTATTTTCCCAAAAATGAATCATTCATCCTTCTTTTTTGCAGATATACACCCTGAGACAATAATGTCAAGTGAAATAAATCAGACACACAAAGTTAAATATCTCATGGATTACCTTAAATGAGAAAGTGAAATTATATATATATATAAAACAAGCAACGAGGGGAAATAAGAGGAGGCAAAAGGGAAGGAGGGGCAGGAATGAAATGAAAAAATGAAATTAAGATGTATTACATGCATGTGCCAATTCCATGCAAGGAATGTCAACATCAGGTACTGTGAACGTATAGTAATAAAAATGAACTGGGCATGGTCTGCTATATAATATATAACTAAAAATTTTCTTAACAAATACAAATACATTTGGTATACATGAGGATTAACTGTGAAGTTTTGTTAATTAAATACTTAGAGGAATTTTGGTAAAGACGGCACCGTGTCAGGAAGGTTATGCTTAAAGATCTCAAAAATGCTGTCAGAAATGTGTGAACTCAAAGTAACAGGAAACTATCAAGAACAAGACTATGTAACAGAAAAAAATCTTATGAATTCTTGACCTCTATAGATGTAATTTTCATATTGGGGAAATTCATGAAAATATAGCAGGACAGGTAAACGAGCAAGTTACTCTGCTCTGAATATCAGCAGAATCAAATTTCCCACTGTAGTATATTTATACAAACTAAAATATTTGAAGATACACATATAAACAACATTTTGTACTTACATAAAATAATTTGATGATCTTTTCAATAAGAAATGTGAATTAAAAATTGGCAGTCATGCAAACTGAGAAAAAAGCACAAATTGTTTGGCATAAATTTTTAGCTTTCAGGAGGCAATTTTATTCATTCTTGAAAATAGATTTATTCAGAATGAGAAGTATTAATAAGAAGCAGAATATAACAATAATAAATTATATGTAAATATTTTCATTACTTATTTTGATGATTAGAGGAATGAAGAAAGTTTATACTCCAAAATCTATTTATTAAAAATTCAATTGTGTTTAATATGTGAAAAATTAATTGTAGCTTTACTATTCTACCAATAATAAAAAATTTAGAATCAAAATATAAAATTGAGTAAAAATAGTTTGTCTCTATTCGTCAGGGTTTTACTTAGAGGAACAGATATAATGAACAGGTGTTCGCACAAGATCTACAATGACAAGACCGGTTTACAACAGTCAGCTGCAGAGTCAGATGAGTGAGCATACAGAGGGCGTCTGCTGCACGCCCCAGTCCGAGAAATTCAGTCCCCAGGTCCAAGCTCACTGCTGTGCCCTGTGCAAGTCTTTATCTGTCAGCTAACGGGTCTGTGAAGAGAGACTGAAGAGTTTGCGATGGACGCTGAAGAGTGTGTAACGGAAGGGGAAGGATCCGAGCAGGAGGCGGAGGAGTGCGCTGCAAGCCAGGCGCTGAAGGCCAAGCCGAACGTGAGCACTGAAGTTCCTCCGAGAAGTGGAGCACCAACCGCTTCCTCAGCCCCTGTACGCGGTCTCTTTGTGCTGAGTCGCTCTGGAGACAGAAGCAATGGTGCTGCAGGGCAGGACCCCACCAGCCCAAATGGCGCCTCAGAGGCACTGGCCAAGTTGGCACAGTGTATCAACCACTATGGTCTTATAGTAGAGTATGCAATTGAAATTTTAAAAATATAAACCTGTAATTTGCTTATCATGTAATTCTGTAGGAGTACATAAAGGTCATTGATAAAATGATTTTTAACACTATCCCGTTTTTTTCTTTGATTTCTGACATGCAAGCAAATAACAGTTTTATTATTGAGATATACTGTGTGTTAAGCAAAGGAAATCCAATAACATTTTAAAAGTTAAACTAAAAGAATCAGAGATAAGTCCAATCTTCACTGCAAACTATACACAGTCTCATCAGGTTCTTAGTATATTTCTAATTCAAGATATTCATTTTTGTTGAAATAGCTATGGTCAATGATGACTTACATCTTTCTTCCAAGTATAATATTATAACAACTTAATTTCATATTTCATGTTGATAAATTAAATTTGGTATGTTTTCATCTCCATGTGCAATAAATGAAACATGATAGATGTTCAATAAATCTTAATTTAATAAATGAAAACTTGGATTTGAAAGGGAAATATCAATGTGTCAATGTCAATACACAATTGTGCTTAAATAATTCATTGAATCACGAAATTAGAGAATTATACTTCTGAAAGAATCATAAAATGCTGGTGTTTCATTATGTTGATTTTAGACATGAGAACAATTATAATCAGAAAGATACTTTGCTATGAATATAAAAGACTGAGAAATACCTTTATAATTTGAAATACTTTTAAACAGTTTCTGAAAGTCTGTTTGAAACTGTAACTTTATTTGTTACTTAATAATATGAAAATTTCTATATATTTAACATAGTTCAAGGTACTTCAATGACATTATCTTAGGTACTAGTGTATCTGTTTATACATGTATAAGTGTACTTAAATTAACAGTAAATCAACCCATGTAGAAATCATAGATCATAATCATAATCTCATGTACTTTTTATACTATAAATTGTTTCTTTTACATTCTCATGTAAAATGCATGCTTATGTTCACATGTATGTGTACAAATACATTTGAAAACACAAGCTCATATTAAAATAAAGGTATTTCAAAGTAAGTTACAATTTTTTAAACTTTTCACTTCTAGGAAGAGCACACTGATTTGAACTTGGAGGATGAGAGTGAGGTCTAAAGTGAGTGTCCTTCACTTTCTCAGAAAGTGAGTCATGTATGGGGAAAATATGAGTTGTTATTCCTATATATCAGTAAGAGGGAGAAAAACAACGCACCTCTGGTAAATACACCATGTTCCCAAGAAGAAAATGAACTAATTTTGTTCTCTCACCAGGGCTATTTGTGCTAGATATGGATAATGGTCGCAGGTGGTCTGATCTGATCTTTTCCTTTGTAGTTGGGAAATAGCTTTTCACACTTAGGACAATTCAATCCTGTTTAGCTCTGAAAATGAGGTGTCCTTGCAGTTGGGACAAAAGGAAAGTCACCCTCTTTTCATCTTGACAGAATCAACTCATTATTAGAACTTGGTAAAAAGTCCATACAAAAAAGTAAAAACAAAAGTAGAAATCCAGCATTTGTAACATAAATGTTAACAACCAAAGATTAGATGTGCTCAGATGATCAATATTTAATACTATTCCAACTTCTACTTTTAAGCATTTATAGAAATATAATTAAACTGTTCATGTCAAATTTTCACTGAAATAAATTTTTTATGTTCTCATATATTTCAAAAAAATTTTTATATTCATCAAAGATATTAACTGTGGAATTGGAATTTACCATGCAAATCAAGACTTTTTTTAGTAAAGGTAATACTAGGTAAGAAATAATGTTGTAGGTCTGGAAACCAAGTCATTAAATGTCCAAACATTGGCAATGTATTACATAATATTTCTAGTTATACAAAAAGGAGACTAAAATAAAATTAAACTCAGACAAATTATTTTGTGTCTATAAGTGTGGGGATATTGTTGAGAATTTTGAGATCTACAACCACATCAGGAATGGCTGTTTCTTTGAGTCATTGGCTTTTCTATATTGTGCTTGTGATTACTAATAATCTAATTGTGAGAAAGATGTTTGGGGACAAATAAAGAGAAGACAAATATGTCTGACTCAGTACATAGCAGTAGGACTATCTTTTCTAGTAGGAACATACTGATAACAATAAAAGAAAATAAGAAAACCACATCTTTCAGTATTCTTCTCTTCCAGTTCATGTTTCCCCAAGCCCTGTTAACTTGTATAATTCTATCAATTCACTTCGTGTAATTCTTACAATTGGATCCATAAAATTAAGTTTTTTTGAGCATCCCTAAGTTATCTTTCATGCTCAGTTAAATTCCAAAAGAACAACCAATCTCTGTTTATTTTAATGATATTCTGATAAAATATTTAAATCAATTGCTGAAACATGTATTATTTTGAATGTAGAATACTTGACATAGTGAAGATTTTGCCAAGGTAAACTTTTAAAATTATATTTATGTATCTATCCTGCAGAAATCTGTACTTCACATTGCTCTTGATGTGAAGTTTTTATATTTCATTATCAGAGCAGCCTCTGATTTTGTAATATGCAATTTAATTCTCACAGGGACCACTTGAAAATAAAAAGAAATGCTGGATACAATGATAAACTATACTTATAAATTCACACATATATTAATGATTTTTGGTTTCCTCCAACGCTGTGCACTCATTTAATCTACAGTTTGGTGACATTCTTTATAGAATTTAATAAATTATATCTTTCTAAATAATCCATCATATTAATAAATTAATTTGTATTATCTTTCTACAGGTTTTCTTTATAATTCTATATGTTGTACTTTAACTGATTATCCCTAATCTTTTTTTTTTTTTCTTTAGTACAGTATCTTCACTGTTTGTGGGTCCCACCATGTAGATCAGACTCCTGGTGATTCTCCTGTACTCAGCCTCCCAAGTGCTAGGATTACAGCTCACATCACCATGCCCAGTCTCTGTGTGCCCAAGGGGCGGGACAAACATGGCACACCGGGGATCCAACCCAGGCCCATGTGCTCTGCTTAAGCAGGTGCTTCAGTCCACTGAGCTATCAGGCAGGCCCTCTTAATCATTTTAAAATACAACTCTTTGATTATTATTTATGGTGTAATATTCCAACTCATTATATATTTCTATTTTATTTATCTTATTAAGATAGTGTTAGAAATCTGTTTATTGTTTTCCTTCAGTTCATTGATAATAAAATTAATTCTGAAACTGACATTAGAATATTTATGATTTTTTTCCTTCTTGAAATTTCACAATTCTATGTGATCTGGTACTAAATTCCTTAAGATATTTCTAATATAGATGTATATTACATATCAATTTAGTCACAAATTTGCATGTGTCAGTTCTTAATGTATATTATAAAATGAAGCTAAAAGTTAAATGACTTTATAAATTCAAAACATGTCTTCTTTCTTAGCACTGATAATTAGTTCTGAAAATATTTTCATTTTAAATATATTTCTTTTTTTATTAAATATATTTCATTCATTATACTTGACTAGTTTTTCCTGTTAAAGATTACATAGAATACATATGTTTAAATTCTAGCATACATTGTTTTTTTTTCCAGTGATTTTCTAGCTTCTACATTAAGAAAATATTCTACATCTATTTTGATAAAGAATTTTGACACTGTTCTAGTAATGATTTTAATAGAGAAGCCTAGAACATAGTTACTTACCTTCTTGTTGACTTTCTATCCTATTTGTTTCAAGAAAAGATTTGAAAGAGACTACTATGATACACAAAGCATATCAGTAAATGTGGAAGGTTGTGTGCTTCCTGGTGATTGAATGCACAAGGCTAATGGATTTTGAAATCTTATGCTTGTCTCAAGAAAAACATTTTCCAGAATTACTTCTGTACCAAGAGATTTAAAGTGAATACTGCAATACAGGGGCTTTATTTAAGCATTCAGTAAAAGATGGCAAAGCATAACACAATAAACAAGATTCACCTTTTGGTCAGAACTGCCATCTTCCAGTAATTTGCCAAAATGACCAACACAAAGGGCAAGAGGACGGGAACCTGGTATATGTTTTCCTGGCGTTTTAGAAAACTTGAGGATGTTCCTTTGGCCACTTACATGCGAATCTACAAAAAGGGGTGATATTGTAGACATCAAGGGAATGGGTACTGTGCAAAAAGGAATGCCTCACAAATGTTACCATGGCAAAACGGGAAGAGTCTACAGTGTTACCCAGCATGCTGTTGGCATTGCTGTAAGCAAGCAAGTTAAGGGCAAGATACCTGCCAAGAGGATTAATGTGCTTATTGAGCATATTAAACACTCAGAAAGTGGTGAGAGCTTCCTGAAACGTGTCAAGGAAAATGATCAGAAAAAGAAGGAAGCCAAAGAGAAAGATATCTGGGTTCAACTGAAGCGCCAGCCTGCCCCTCCCAGAGAAGCACACTTTGTGAGGACCAATGGGAAGGAGCCTGAGTTGTTAGAACCTGTTCCCTGTGAATTCATGGCATAAACTGGGGGTGTTGCTCTGCCATTCAGCACCTAATTGGCAGCTTAAGTGTTCAAGTTCCCATGTAAAAATAAAATCATTCTGTGTTGTAAGGTTGGATTTCTTAGTTGAATAGGTATGTGGTGCCTTCTTACCTCAGAAATATTTGCAGTAGATGTTCTCTGTACCTAGTAATTGTGTGTACTCTCCAGTGTTTTTCTTGCTGAAAGATTGCTAAGGTATTGTGCAGGTATATACCCAAATAATCAAATATGTATAAAATATTTATATAGGTTTGAAGATCCTGCAAATCATCATGGGGAAAAGATGTATCAAATTAAAGGAAGTCACTTCAGAAACAAATGTAAGTCCATTTAAGTTAAATAAATTGTTTAAAGCACACACAAAAAAAGATTCAATAATCCCTAGTTTCTGACCTGCTTTATAGCATATTTAAATAATAATAATTCATCATCTATATATAAATTGATTGGTACAAAATAAAACTTTCAGAAACTGTTTTTAATTATCAGTGATTATGTCATAAATGACATCCTGTAATTACTAACAATTTCATTTTTTAATTTTTCAGGATTCTTTTATTTTGATTTTTCTTTAGGTTTTATTTGTTCCCCTGCCATGCCTCAAAACAGTGAAATAAAAGAAAATGAACTACAAGAATTCTTGTGAAAGAGACTGAAATATTTTCATAACCAAACAACAAGGAGTACTGGTATAGCTCTCACTGAATTTGCTCCTTCTTGTGTTACCTTCAGAATCCCCACCTGTGTGTGAATGGTCTACATACCATGTAGAGAAATGTGAGGGTGCTGTTGGACACTGTATGCTATGCTAATTTAATTTAAGTGGTTGATGATGTTTTCAGCACCTCCATAAACTTACTGAGTTTCCATTGGCTTCTTTTTTTTTGTTAGGGTTAAATGCAAGTTGAACGTTAGCAATAAAATTTTTATTTACCTATTTATTTTAATTTGATAAAAATTTGATTTCCGCATATTGGAAAACTATTTCTAGGTGCTCAGACATTTATAATATTTTGTCTTCTTATTGAATAAATCCTTTAATTATGCAATGTTGTTACTTTTGATTCTTCTGGTATGTCTTTTGATGGATTTTTATGTTTAATTTTTTTCCTCTTTTTATTTTTATTTTTTAAAGAGTACAAAATAGTGACACAAAAAAAGACATTAAAATGATACAACAAAGGCAAAGCCATTGATAGATTTTTAGTTTGTGGGTTACTTTGTTTTAAACTTTTAACTTATGTTGACATATTTTCCTCCACAAATTATTTGTTATTAGGAAGAAGAAAAGGACGTTTGTGATGAAATAAAAACAAGGCAGGAACCACCTGATTTAAATAATGAAAGCAAATATGATCAGTAGCTGATGGAAGTTTGCATTATCAACAGGATTTAATAAAAAAAAAAAGAACCCAGCATCATTTCTGTAGCATTCCTGATCTGGATGCCAACATATTCTCGTAGGCAATGCAGAGATTAATCTTGTTTTTTTCACCTACTCTGACAAACTTATTTCTTAATTGATAGGTCAAAAACATTTATAATGTTTGTGTTTGTATTTTGATTAAAACTGTTATTACTGTAGTTGTTTGCTAATTATCTGTCATTCTTTTTGCCTTCCGTATGTCCTCTTTTGTATTAACTGATCATATGTTACGATTCAAGCTATCTTAATTCTTAAAATCTTACTTATACATCTTTTAAAAATATAAACTTGGAGGACTAGCAAGGTAGCTCTGTGAATTAAAGCACCTGCTTAGGCAGACACAGGGACTGGGGCTTGATCCTTGGCATGCATAACCAGCCCCACCCCTGGGGCACACTGAGATGGCAACTGGGACTGGGAGTGGTGGCTGGCACCTTGTAATCCCAGGAAAATTGCTACAAGTCCTATCTGTGTAGTGAGACCCCATAGACCCTATACTAAATACATAAAAAGGAAAAAAGAATGCATAAACTTAGATGATTTTATAGTGTCTTTGGAGTTTACAATAGAGTAAAATGTACCTTCAAATAGGAATACAATTCACAAAGTGTAACAGGACCTTAAGGCGATTTTACACATTTTGGTGTTGAGCTATCTACTATTTTTCACATTACTGATAAAAATGTATTGTCACTAGTCTCCTGAGTGTCTCTGATCTGTGTTTTCTTTTGTGCTTTTATTTTCTCAGTATAACCAGGTTTCCTAATGTAGAATTAGTTAAACTGGGTCTGTAGTTCTATGTGAAAAAGAATGTGTAGATTCATTAAAGAAACAAAACATATATGGTTTTAGAATCCGTGATTTATTTATTTATTTATTTATTCATATGCTCCTAGGAGTCCTTCACATTGATTTTCTTTCTTTTTTTGGGTCTCACTACATAGCTCAGACTCAAAGTGATCCTGTTTCAGCCTGCCCAGTGCTGTGATTGCAGGTAGATGCCACCATGCCGGGTCTTGGTGGCCAGCTCAGGGTGCCTAGGGTGCACCAGCACTGAATGTGGTACCTGGAACCCAGCCGGGTCCTTCTGCTTGCCTAGGAAGGTGCTTAGATTGCTGAGTTTTCTGCACAACCCAACAATGATTTTCTTGTAGACTTCTGTTTCATAATTTATTCTCCACATGAAATGGCTCCAGATGCTATACTACATAGAAAGTATAATTTTTTTTTCTTAGCTATACACAATGTCTATCTCTTGAGTAGATATTCATTTAAAATTTGATGTCAGTTAAGATCAAATCATTTCCTCTGGAAAATTTAACATTTGATAAATTTCAAGATCTTTTTCTTCTATGGAATCAAGGCAATTCAATTATTCATTCAGATATTTTTCCATCATTAATTTCTGGTTATTCATTTTTTTCTACGTTTTCAAGTACTTTTTTACAACATTTATAAATCATTGTCTTCAATTCTTCACATAAGCAATGAGCATAATGTCATTTGCAGAAATGTTGAGGAAAAAGTACAATAATGCATACAAAGTATTTTCCACAGCCTTTTCCAACATGGACAATTACTATTGTATTGCTCCTCCTTTTACACAGTCCAGCATAAGGAATTCAAAGTCATTGCATTATGGGTTCTTATACACCACCATCTCAGAAACTCAGCATTTTGTTTTGGACTGATTAAATTTAGCGAGTAATGCTAATATCTTCACTCAATGAAGGCTCACAATGGAAAACAAACTTTCACTTGCAAAAGGAAGATTTTGCATGACTTAATACCATGCAATCAAAGTACACAGGATGATACAGATACATTGTTTACTTCCCAAGATGTTCAACTGCACATATGTACATGTTCCCATTAGATTCTAATACTTTTTCTTTCTTTTCCATGTATTTTGTACAGGGTGTCATAATGCAGCTCAGACTTGTAGTGATCCTCCTGTTTTTAGCCTCCCTAGTGCTGGGATTACAGGTGTGCACCATCACACAGGATCTTGACGGTCAGCTCAGTGTGCCTGGGAGGCAGGGCTGGTGAGGCATGTGGTGCTGAGGATCAAACCTGGTCCCTGTGCTTGCCTAAGCAGGCACTTAGTCCACAGACTATCTCGCTGGCACTGCATTCCAATGCTCTTAACAGATCTTTCATTTTCAGTGGATCATAAGAAAGCTTAGTTAAACACTATTTTTTGAAACAAATAATCATGTAAAAATTGGAAAATAAAAGCAAAAAGTGCAACTTACTTTCACTTTAATGGAATTAAACACATTATTGTAATTCATCTATCTTCTAATTTATAATTTGTTAATCACACTTTTTCAAAAAAAAAAAAAAACAATGCCAGGCGTGGTGGCGCATGCCTGTAATCCCAGCACTCGGGAGGCTGAGGCAGGAGGATTGTTGTGAGTTCGAGACCAGCCTGAGCTACAAAGTGAGCTCGAGGCCAGCCTGAACTGCATAGTGAGACCCTGTCTCAAAAAAAGACAAAAAAAAAAAAAAATCACACTTTTTCTATATTTGAAACCTATATCTGGATAAAAACGTGAACAGAGATATTTATCATCTTTAATCATACTGAAAGTAGCCAAAGTGCATGGCCATAGATGGATAAACTACAGTAAATGCAGACAGTGGATTATTACACAGTGCCAGTAACTAATGAGCTATCAAATAATTAAAAGAACTGGGAGAAAATTAAAGGTACACTATAATGTAAAAGAAGCTCATGTGAAAGTGGAATACACTACGAGGAAGAAGATAAAACAGAAGTTAAATAAAGAAATTAAGATTGCATACATACAATAGCTCCCCACACAGAATGTAATACTTTACACTATAAATAGACACGAATAAAATAAAAAGTAAAGGAAGAAAACATAGTGATTGTCAGTAAATGTGTAAAAACAAAACGAAAGTCTCAGCATACACAATTCTTAGGGCTTTTGAAAATGTGTTGTTCTGTAGCATAATGATAAATACATGTCATCTTGTCCAAACCTGCAGAGTATCTAACACCCCAAAGGAACTCTGGTGGAAACCATGAATTTTGTTGTTTGCAACTTATAGCAAATGTGTATTTCTGGAGGAAATGTTGATATTGGGAGGGGCTATGCATTCTTAGGGTTAGGAATAGACAAAGTCCTTGGTCCTTTCTCTGAATTTTGTTATGAATCTAACATTACTCTAATAAATGAGGACTTAGTAAAACATCACTGAAACTACTCAAAACAGCAATGAAAACACAGTCTGTGAGTAAATAATATAGCATAATTGAGAGCTAAACTCAGCAATTACTTTTTTTTCCTCAATTGCCATGCAGTAAATATTTAAAGCTTTATAGTACAACCACAGTATCTTGCATATAATGCTCATTTGTGGTTTCCACTTTGCAGAGGTATTTTGGTTTGATACTTAAAACTCTGTTACATTATAGAAGCTGTTCTTATTTCTATAGACTTTACACAGAGTCAATAGCCTAGATCGTACTCATGAAACTTACTTTCCTAAGTCCACAGCTCAGTCGCCTTCTAAGAGGCCCACATCTGCGC
>PVKA01012336.1:0-58099 GCA_004027165.1 Ctenomys sociabilis
CTTTCATTATCTTCATTAGCATGTCATCATTTTAATTTCTTGAGAGCAGCTGGAACTTCAAGTAGAGGGCAGTTAATTAATACTTACAAAAAACCATTTAAAATATTCATTATTTGCCTTATTTCAGGAGATCTAAATTAATAAATATTTATTATATAAAAATATGTGACAAATTGACACAAACTGATCTAACGATAATGACAACAAACTTATCATATCTAACTATTCTGCAAAAAGGAAACATTTGCTATAAAATCTGTTTTGTCTTATTGCCATTTTATGTTTCAGAAATAAAGAGTCTATAATAATTTCAACCAAAAAATAAGTTTACTTCAATAGTTGAACTCTACACAAATCTAGACTTCGGCTTAAAACAAAACAAAATAAAACAAATAAATCATAACTTTGTCCCTATTTTTCTCCAAGGAAAGAAATAATCTTCAGTGGATAAAATTTTAAAAATTATGAAAGGCATTGAATATTTATGTGCTTTAAATGAAAATAATTTCTGAGGTTTAGAAAATTTCTATCTCAGGATATGGAAAAACATCTCAGTTGTAACTGAGATTCTAGACCCATAATTTTGAGAAATAGTGAATAATGGGAGAGGGAATGTTTGAAGAATATGATTGCATCTGAGTTGCTATTTTCACTTTTGTAGAAATGAAAATGGTCTTCAAAGGGAAAATACAGGCACAAAAGTGAGAAAGTAGAAATTAAAATTTAGCCGGAGTGTCGGCACACGGAAAAGGCGGTTACAGAGAAACACAGAAAAGGTTGAAATCAGATTCCTCACAGCTGTAGAATATAAGCTAAGTCTTTTACTACTTCAGCCTTAAATCTTGAGAACACAGTTCAAGTCTTTTGTTTCCATTTATTATGTATCCTATCAAAGGAATTTCACTACCATCTCCTGGATTGTTTCAACTCTGCACAGTCTTTATCCATATTCTCCAAAGAACTATGGAACTAGAACCAAGTGGGCATGTCCGAGGGTGGAGAGGGGAGAGAGAGGGTCTTTATAGCACTATTGACACTTAGGAGTACAAACTGGGTCACAGAGCAGAGAAAACTAATTCCAAGGATAGAAACGAGTGAGAACGCTGCAGAGCAGGGGGCTGAAAGACAGAGAGGAATGGTTAGGCTAAAAAAGAGAAATATGAAGGTATACTACAGAAGAAAAGCTGTATTTTACATTACCCACTTCCACTTAGTGTAAGTGCGCAAGGACAGAAAGCTGACTTACTACCTACAAAAAGAAATGACTATTTCCAAAGATTTGATGGATTTTCTTGCCTTGGCCAGTCATGCCTATGTTCCTTACTTCCTTTATGTGACTCATGATGATTTCTGTGTTTTTCCAAGGTGAGAAATCAGTATGTGCCTGATAGACAATTTATCTTTTTCACCGCCTTCCAAATTTTATCATCATGAATGGAAATAGATCTCTCAGTAGTTTATGTTCTCTTTTCCAAAGGTAGTAGGAATTTATATTCAATAAGCACCTTCAGCTTTTTCCCCTTCAAAGGACAGAAGTGATGCTCCTGAATATGAAAGAATAAAGACGAAATTTTGAATTTATAGATAAAGAACATTGTCACCTTTCAGGCTTTCTTATCTTTTATTTATTTATCTATTTGGTACAGGGTCTTACTACACAGCTTGAACTCGTAGTGATCCTCGTATCTCAGCCTCCCCAGCACTGGGATTACAGGCATACGCCACCACACCCAGCACGGCACTATCAAGGTTCTGGAGCCAGCATGACATGCAGTACCGGGATGAACCTCGGTCCCTGTGCTTGCCAGGCAGGTGCTGAGATCAATGGGCTCTCCCCAACTCTAGCCCTTCAGTCTTACCTAATCAGATGTGTTCGACACATTCCTTAGAAATGTCCTCTGAATAGATACTATGCAGTTCAACCTGAAAATAGTACAGGCACCAAATACATATTTATTCAGAGGTTAATGGAAAAAGGTAGGCCCTGGAGAGTAAATATGTAAGGACCAAACAAAGCATTGGTTGATGATTTCAACAGACAAGAATATTATGAAATTATTTATTATGTGAACTTAAGGACAAACAATCAACATAACTCACTTCAGTCTATTTGTAACTGTATTTAAATAACAATGTTTAACTTCTGATTCCAGTTCTCACAGTATAAAAGTGACATGATTTATAGTTAAAAACAAAGATGTGGGCTGAGGCTAGGGCTCCGTGGTAAAGCTCTTGCCTCGCCTGCATAAGGCCCTGGGTTTGTTCCCCAAGACCACACACGTGCAAAAAACCTGCACAATAGGAAGTACAAAGTTGTCATCCCTGAAAAAAAAACAGGAAAGAATTAAAGCCTTATGATTGTAGCAGGCTGC
This sequence comes from Ctenomys sociabilis, assembly GCA_004027165.1. Lineage (NCBI taxonomy): Eukaryota > Metazoa > Chordata > Mammalia > Rodentia > Ctenomyidae > Ctenomys > Ctenomys sociabilis. Next base: position 2,373 of record PVKA01012336.1, read on the forward strand.
TGCTTGGAATCACTTTCTAGGCCACAGTATGTAAGGAAAGAGAATTCAAAGTCGAAAGTACCAGATGGTAAAGGAAAAGAGAGTAGATCTTGAGGCAGTAAAAGCCACTAGAATTTGTCATCTGGAATATCAGAGCTCTAGTGGGGCTTTGGCTGAATAGTGGTCTGTCCACATAAGAGACAAGACTACACAAGATGAAGGAAATAACTCTTGAAAAGTGTTAAACAGAGGGCTCCAATTTGTTCGTATCTTATCAGAATTGAAGCACCACATAACATAGTATGTATAGTGTTCTGAGAATAATAACTCCATCAGAGTGGAGCTATATTGGTCTATGTTAAGAGTTTTTCTTCACCTATCCTAACAAAACTTAAAAGAAAGGCTCAACTTATGTAATTGTTTTAAAATAATACGACTTTGTGTTAGAATAAATCTCAACACACCTGAATGTAGCTGCCAAGAATGTCTAATTTACAGTGACTGCTGCTCAATAACAATATTATTAGTTATACAGAGAAAAGGAACATGCTTGTGACAACAAAACAATCCATAGAATCAGAATAAGAAATAACATCACAGAATTAACACAGAAGTGTTTGTATGAATGTGCATGTATATGTATGTACGCACCATTGGGGATTGATCCCAGGGTCTTGCTACTAAGCTATATCCCTAGTCACCCTGTATTTATTTAAAATTTGAAACAGGATCTTTATAAGTCACTAAACTGCCATGCTGGGCTGGGGCTTGCAAAACTCCTGTCTCAGCTTCTCAGAATGCTAGAATTGCAGGTACACATCACCATGACCCACTTATATAAGTTTAAATGTCGGTTAGGAGTACTCACCACAGGTTTCAGAAGGCAAAGAAAAATATGAGCATGATGATAGGAGAAATGAATGAAATAAAAAAACTCCTATCAGCCATTCAGAAATAAAGATAGCTGAATAGGTTGCTATATAAAATTAACAGGGCCAGCCAGATAGCTCAGTGGATTAAAGCACTTGCTTAGGCGGAAGCAAGGACCAGGGTTCAATCCCAGCATGCCATGCTTGTCCTCCCCAGGGTGTGATTAGGCATGGTGGCATGGGCCTGTAATCCCAGCACTTGGGAGGCTGAAAACAGAAAGATAGTGAGTCCAGTCTTTGTAGTGAGACCCCATAGACCGTGTATTAAATACATAAAAAGTAAAAATAAAATAGAGTTAACAGAAAGAAAAAAGATACTACAAGACAATTTCTTGGTGCACTTGAAGATAGCAATAGAAACTATCTGAGTAAAGTATCTAAAGAGAAAAATAAAGAAGATATGGAAAGAGTGTTAGTAATTTGTTGGATTATCTCAAGTGCTCTAAAACAATTGGAAGACAGAAAAAAATAGAATTTTTGAAGTCCTATCTTTAAGAGCTCCAAATCTAATTAAAACTATAAAACTTCTTTTAGAAAAATCTAAAGAAATATGGAGCAAAAGAAAGATAAAACACACAAAGTCATATTTAAAAAGAACTCGTGAATACCAGAGTTAAAAAAAATATTCTAAAGCACCTAGGGATGTGATTTAGTGGTGCAGAATTTTCCTAGCACACTCAAAGCATAGAATTCAATGATTAGCACCAAAAAAAAAAAATTGAAAAGAAGATAAAAATATTAATTGCTGAGCAAAATGGTGCATGCCTGCAGTCAATTGCTTGACAGGCTGAAGCAGAATTGTGTGTTTAGATCCCTACTGAGTAACATAGATAAAATACCAAAATCTGTCCAAGAAGGAAACAAAAAAAAGCATTAGGAGAGCCAAAGTGACAGAGCACTGATCAGCAGAGTGGCCCTGGCGAACCCAGAATTGAGCCAGTTGGAAAATACCAACCTGGTGAAGAGAAAAAAATAAGTAATCTCTAGAAATTAGGAAGGAACTAAGGGACTGACAGGAAAATTAGAAACCACTGAAAAGGTGGAGAAATAGTACACAACACAGAGGCAGGAATGAAGCAGTCTGGAAGCTCACCCCAGTTCGTAGGAAGGGGGATCTGTCTTCACAGACACAAGGTAAGCCCCGAAAGTTCAGAGACAGACAAAGGACTAGGCCTGCAGCACAGTACCAAGAAGAGCCCATGACTTTTGTAAACTGTAAAACCAGTGCGGAGTTTTACTCTAAAAGTGGCTCCTGAAATATGGTAGGCCAGAGTTGTAGAAAATAGTCAGCACAGTGTCCAGCAAGTTGCCAGAGAAGGTTTAATTCTGATTGATTTTTTTGTGGGGAGTGGGGTGGAAGATACTGGGGATTGAACACATAACCTTGCACTTTCTAGTCAGGAACTTATGATACTGAGCTATCGCTCCAGCTCAGAGAAGGTTTAGGAGGGGAAGTGGTTGGTTACTTAAGACTGAGCCAGAGAATATCCAGCTCGCTTCAAAGTTTGCAGTATTGCCCTCTCTCAGCATTTGGGTGAGACAGCCACAGGAGTTAGGAAGACAGTGGAGTCTAGACATAGAGTTCCCCCGAGAAGAGTTTAAAGTCAGGCTACAAAGGACAAAGAGTCTCAGCCTCCATGGTGAGAAGATAGCCCCAATGTATGGCTTCATCTGAAAGTGCTAACACTAAGCATACCGTTATACTTGAACCCTCACCCCACTGCCTACATCTAGCACAGTTCAGGGGTCTGACCACTTTCTCCATCCTCCAATACCAACATGGACAAGACTTGACTTTGACAGTTGTCACAGGCTGAGGTGAATGGACACAGGGGCCACTGAAGCCAGATGAAACTCACAGAACCATAGGTTATAGAGCTAGGCACAGAAAACAGTGATTTGCTGGATTCCAAAGCTGGACCCTAGAAATAAGCCACTCTTTCAAAATACCAAGAATTTTTGTTTTGATTCATTTCTTCTTCTCTCACTTTCAATTTGTTGTTAACTGAGAAGATGTACATTTTTCCTTTTCTGCATTTTTTATTCCATCTTTCTTTTTAACTTTTTCTCTTTGCTTATTCTTTCTTTTTTCTCTTTTCCTTTTTCTTTTTTCAAATACCTTTACCCAATCCTACTACTTTGCTTTTATTCCTTCTAGTGATCCTTTAATTCACTTTTCCTTCTTTGTCATTTTCATTGCTCAATTTTTCTTTTTTCATATCTCCTTTTTCCACTCCCTCTGTCTTTCCTGGTATAACTATTAAGTTTAATTAATCATAGCTAACTCTATATTGTTACTGCTGAATTCCTTTCTAGTGTAGTGAAGATATAGTCATTGCATTTGATTGATATTCAGTGCATGTTAATATCTGATTTGTCTTAATTTTATACTATAAATACAGATCTCTTTTTTATAGTTAAAGGTGGTATATTATTGCTTCTTATTGTATGTCAATGCCCACTTTGCCTCTCACACAATCATTGTTGCTGATGTAGGCATCACTGCCAAGAGGGCCAAGTTATTCCTATGAATAGGTTTTCTCCATTTGCCAGTATCTGGACTGCCTTTACAATATTGACAATATTGTGATCCTGGGATAACTGGGCACTAAACTGATTACACTGCATCCTTCTCTCACAAATTAACATAGTTGGCTGGATCTTGAGACAGAGACAAAGGACTATGGCTTGACACACCAAGAATGTATTGCTGAGTAGCAGTCATGGGATGAGACCAACCCCCAGAAAGTGTTTCACTCCAGGAGTGAAAATTTACCCTGAAACAGAGGCCAGGTAAGACACCCTTGGGAGATAGCCCTAGAGAGAATAAGAGCAAGACAGAGACCACCTGACATTCCCTGAGAAGCTCAAACTCAGGAAGATCAAAGGCCCTGTAATAGCAAGCTCGGGTTAGGCAGTGTAACCCTCAGAGGGATGGGATGTGGAGGAGATGGCTTTGAGTCCGCTAGACCTTTTGTGCCACTGCCTATCTCCAGGAGAAATTATTTGTCTGATTTAATATCTCTTAACCATCCAGCGGAAAAGTATAAAAATGAAGTATACACCGTGGGGCCATAATAATAAGTTGAGCTGTATATGGCTATGGTCAACAACTTCTTCAGATAACTCACTATTGTTGTGGAATGCTGGACTGTGTTGGATTGTGTTGTCGAGTTCAGGCACCTAAAGTAGTTAAATGACAATGGAGTGCCCATCTTTGACAGGTGCAGACAAAGGAAGGGGTATAGAAAGGAAGAATCATGATGTGTGTGTATGGACAGTACAGTTGGGATAGATAACACCGTGCTTCTACATAATTCTATGAGAGGCAAGATTTGCACTAATGGTGTTGGACAGGATATTATGTCAGCTTCTAGTACTATGGACAACCACTAGGAAAATAACAATGTAGAAAGTATTAATTATGGAATCTTTTATGTAATTCAGGTATAAAAAAATAAGATATGCAAACAGCTACACTCTCTTAATTTACTGATAAGAGACATATGGTATAGTAATGTCTGTAAGTATAATATCATGTATGCACTTTGTACGATACCAAAACATTATGAAAACAGTTTGCAATGTATTCATTTATCAAATCCATATTGTTAAAGTTTCTTAAAACTGTCTCATTGATATTTGTACTTCAATAAAATAAAACTTAAAAAGATAAATAAATAAATAAATAATAAAAGCTAAATCTTGGGAAAAAAATAATAATATGGGTCATTTCTGAGCTGCCTAAGTGTTTACATTAAACTTATACACTAATTTGCTCCAGGTTAAGGGTAGTTCATGAAGGGTTTCTAGGATTTGTTAGTATCCAATTTATGTTTAGCACTATGATTGTCACTGAATTTACTACTATAGCGAAGGTGACATAGTTGACATTATCAGTAGGTTTTCTCCATATGCCAATACCTGGATTGCCTGGGGCTCATAAGCAGTGCTGTGGTTCATTCTCAAAGAACAACACACTAGGCCAAAACTGCCAACCTCAGTGCATGCATACACACACAAATAAATAAATAAAGGAAAAAAAGGCAACAAAATGCCTCCCAAGAGTCCCCACTCCCCAAAGCCAATCCAGGGAAATTGAGGAGGAAGAGATCATAAGTCAAAAAGCAGAACTGCCTGATAGGTTGCTGACGAAGATAACAAAATGGCTAAGTAAAACACTGGTGAATTCAAAGAAGATGTAAGTAAACAAACAGCTACTGATCCAAACAGAACAAATGTTCAATAAGTCTGGAGAAGACTCTAATAAAAATCCAATACAGCTAAAGAAAGTCATAAAACATGAACATCCAGCACAGAAAAGTCCACAAACTGTTCCAAACAGAAATCCAGGAGACAAATCTCCAGTAGGATATGTCAATTATTCTGCTTTCAGCAGAAGCAACCAGTGTAAGGACAGAGGATCACACATAGAAGACAAAGCTGGGTTAATGATTAACTAACAAACATACTTTAAAAACATAAGAGAACATAAAAAATGGGTCCAACAGCTGCTAAAATACTGTCTACAACATTTTTCAGACTTGGAAATAGAACTTAAAATATCAATAAAAAATAAAGCATACGGAACACTAGATAGCCATGATTAGAAAGAAACTACTCCATATCACATGATAATTAAAATACTGAAAATTTTGCACAAGAACAGAATCTTAAAGGCTGCTAGAGAAAAGCAACAAATTGCCTGTAAGGAAAAACCCACCAGAATTACACCAGGTTTCTCAATACGAATCATAAAGGCGAGGAGAACTTGAAATTAAGTGTTTGAAACCCTTGAAAGAAAATGTCTTCCAACCCATATTGACATATCCTGCAAAATTATCTTTCAAAACTGATAGAAAAATAAGATATTTCCAAGTTAAAGAGATCCTAAAGAAATGAAGAGCACCACATCATCACTGAAAACTCCTCAAAGACATCCTTGAGCGAGATGATGAAGCTGACAATGCCCAATAGTTCAACAAAATCAGTGCATCTACTAGAACTAGTAGTTAAATAGCAGAGAAAGAAAGTAATAAGTAAACAATAAAATGAAAGGAATAAGTCAATAACTACTAACATGAATGGATTTGTTTGCCAATCAAAAGACACAGATTAGCAAAAGGGATCAAGAAACCAAAGCCAATTCTATAGTTTTTACAAGAAACACATCTAACATGAAAAAAAGAAATTCATAAACCAAAAAACTAAAGGATGTAGAAACGACATTCTACACTACAGGCTCCCAAAACAAGCAAGAACAACTATCCTCCTTTCCTACAAAGCAGACTTTACTCCACAGATGATTGAAAGAGACAAAGGAGGGCGTTCAACATTGACTGATGGAACTATTCATCAAAAAGAGAAAACAATTATGAATGCACTACACTGTGGTAAATGCAACTTCATAAGCAGAAATAAAAAGGTCAAATAAGTGCTGATATAATGATAGTGGGCAAACCCATTCCACCTTAATCAGGTATGCAGACATTCCTTTTTTAATGACTGAGTTACATTCCTGTGAATAAGTCATTAAATGAGTGGGTCACTAAACGAGGGACTGCATACACTATGTACATTATTATATTCAGAACAAAGAAACGGTCAAATGAAACTTCAACTTGATGATTTTGATTTTGTTTGTATAGCTCTTACATCCAGCACTGTACTATATAACAGAACATAAAACTACAGTGCTATATAGTACAACCAGTAAAAATTACAGTACTGTATAAACAAGATGTAACATACAAAAAAAATATTGGGACTCTGAAAACAAGATGTACAAAACTGGGGCGGGCCAAATAGCTCAGTGGATTAAAGTTCCTGCTTAGGGAGATGCAGGAGCTGGGGGTTTGATCCCCTGTCAGCATTGCCAATCCCACCCTTGGGATATGGTGCATGGTGATTGAGCCTGGGCATGGTGGTATGTGCCTGTAGTCCCAGCACTTGGGAGGCTCAAAAACAGGAAGGATTACTATGAGTCTGATTTGTGTTGTGAGACCCTGTAGACCCCATACTAAATACATAAAAATAAAAGATGTATAAAACTGTATCAAAAGACAGTCATGAGTCTGAGGGCTGGTCATGAGTCCAAACAGTCATCGAGCAGGCAGGTCATTCAATGAGGAATGTTTGTATTGCGCTTAAAATTAGCACCTCGTACACAATAATCACTAAATTGGCATTAGCACTACTATTGTTTTTGGTAATTTTTTACTTCCATTTTTCTAGTGTTAGTTATTTTTGTAATCAGAACAAATGTCACTTTGAAGATTTTAGCTACAGGAAGTCTCTAAAGTCACAACAAGACAAATAATTCTTATCTAATTCTTAAATTTCCTTTAGAAATTTAAAACAAAAATAACATATAAATAAGCAACCTTACCAGCAGATGTTTCAAAATGCAACACTGAAAGAGCCTATGGGATGGAGACCCTCAGGGGACTAAAACTGGGGACAGACCACTGAGGGAAATTTTCACAGCCTCGGGTCCACATCTAAACAGTCAGATTTCTCTGATCTCTTTGGAGTCTAGCCCTACACTCCATCCTCCACAGCTAGATTTATTTTAGCTGTTACTCATTTCATTTCAATCCAGGGGCCTAGGCTGAATTGTTCTACCACATAAAGAAATATAACGGCACAAATCCTGATTAATAACTTCTGAAACACGATTTCCTCTGTGCACAGACCAGCACAGCTTAATTCTATGAGGAATTTAGGCCTGTAATTTTGTTGTTGTTGTTCTCTAAGTATTTTCTGTTTCAAAGCTGCTATAGTGCTATTTACTTTACTCTCATTTATAGTTACGGCTATTAGGAGGGTTAGATATTGATACAAAGCTTATATCCTTGAAAGATTGCACTTTAAGAGATGTAAATGACTTCAAGACTTTAAAACAATGTGCTTCATACTCAAAGGTATTGAATGAAACTGCTTGGAACATCTATGTGAGGTAAATTATACTGCCTCAGCTTGACTCCTACATTTTAAGACTGCTCTGGAGACCCAGCACAGCTCGGCCAGGGAGTGAGGGCTCCAGGCCCACTGCACTGGAGGGACCTTTCCCAGCAATCCTCTTTCCCAGCGATCCCCTTTCCTAGCAATCCCTGAGTCCATCCTGGGGCCTCAGACCCAGCTCATCTTGGCTGGGGAGTGAAAGTTCCAGGGCCGCCATGCTGAAGGAACCTTTCCCAGCCTTCTCTGGTTCCAGCCCTTGGCCCTGGACCCAGCACAGCTTGGCTGACTCAGCACAGCCTACCCGGTGAAAAAGAACATCCACTATCCTTTTGGGAGACCAATGGACCCACCAAAGGTCCACGTATCTAGAGAGTGACCAGCCTGAGACAAGAGGGCCAACTCTGACAACTTTCCAAATCCCCATCCCAAAGCCAGCCAAGATAGCAGGAATTTTCACTACTTCCTCTGCATCCCAGTTCATGCTCACCTCACCACAGAACCAACAGAGGGGAACCACAGGAGCTGCAGCAAAAAAGAACAGAACACAACTGCAGATCAAGGCCAGGCATAAATGGATAATCTCAAACTTAATAGACTGGCATCCAAATCTCATTACACACTAAGGTTGTACCTGCACCAAAGCTCTACAACAAAGGTCAAGAGGTCAGTGATATACAAAATGATAAAGACAAGGAGAAAAATGCAATCTCAGGCCTCGAGTCCACCAATAAATGCAGAGGACACTAGCTAACCTGAAATGAATAAATTAACAGATACGGAAGCAAAGGAACAACAGCAGAAAGGTATAGAGGAACTCAGACGAGAATTAATTCCTAAAATGAAAAAAGAAATATCTGAATACATAGCATCTGAAATAAAGAATCAAATCCAGAAACATCAGGGGGAAACCAATGCTCAACAAGAACAAGTGCAGAGACCACTGTTCCAGCTGAAACATATGAATTAACAGCATTTGAAGCAAAGAAACAGCAGAAAGGACATGAAGAACTCAAAGCAGAAATAATTTCTGAAATCAAAAAAGAATTCTTTGGAAAAAAAAAGAATACTTTGAAATCATAGCATCTGAACTGCAGGAGGAAGTCCAGAAATATATAGAAGAAAACCAACTTGGAAGAAATTCTGCAGAAAAAGAATTAATAACTACCTCAAATAAAAGAATAGAGGAGATCAGAAATATGACAGATCCCTTGAATGAGCAATACAGAAAAGAAATAGAACGCATGAAACAGAGTCAGAGAGATATAGAATAACTAAAAATATCAATCACAAGTCTACAAAACCATTTGAATGAAAACAAAGACAAAGTTTCAGATTTTAACGATGCTAGTACAGCTGGTGAAAAGGTGAGAAAGGATCTCTTAAAAACAACGAGAATGAAGGAAATAATCTATCACCTGCAAGATGATGCAAAGGTGAACAATATGAGACTAATAGGCATGAAGGAGAAAGAAGGAGTCATACAAATGATAGAAAGAGAATATGGGCAGAATTAATAGCAGAAAACTTCCCAAATATGAGCAAACAAACTAACATTCAGGTAACTGAAGCATACAGAATGCCAAAGAACTTCAACCCAACTAAAAACACACCAAGACATATATTAGTCAAGATACCAGAAATCCAACACAAGAATAATATACTGAAAGCTGCTAGAGAGAAGTGGATCACATTCAAAGGAAAACTGATCAGAATTACAACCAACTTCTCTACACAAACCATGAAGGCAAGCAGAGCATGCAGCAGAGTTCCTCAAGTCCTGCACGAAAACAAATTCCAGACCAAACTATTATACCCTGCAAAACTCGCTTTCAAGGTTGAGGGAGAAATGAAATACTTCCACAACAAAGAACAACTAAAGAATTTCATGACAAAGCCAGCCCTACACAGGCTACTGAAAGATGTTCTAGAGAGAGACCACAATGACCAGAACTCCATGAATGAGAATGGAAGGAACCCACTAAACAGGACAGACAATTAAACACAGAATACAAAGGAGTAAACAACACCAGGTAAATATCATGACAAACACAAGTCAACACATTTCAATTACAACCATCAATGTAAATGGACTCAATTCACCAATTAAGAGAAATAGACCAGCACAGCAGATAAGGAAACAAAATCCAACAATATGCTATATGCAAGAAACACACTTAACTCAAAAGGACATTCATAGGCTCAAAGTCAAAGGATGGAAAACAATACTATATACCCCAACACATCAGAAAAAAAAAGGAGTAACAATTCTGTTCTCAGACAGTCTCAACTTCAAACCAAGAATGATCAAGTGACACAAAGAAGATCACTATATATGTTATTCAGGGGAAAAATTCAACAGCAAAAGGTAACACTCATAAATACCTATGCAACAAACACAGGAGCACCCAACTATGTAACACAAATCTTAATGGACATGAAAAACATAACATCTAACACTACAATCTTAACAGGAGACCTTAACACCCCCTTATCTGAAAAAGATAGATCAACCAGACAAATAATAAGCAAAGCAGTAGCAGAACTGAACCAGAGCTTGGAACAAGTGTTTCAAGTGTTCTACCCAATCACAGCTGAATACACATTTTTTTCAGTTGCACATGGGTCATTTTCCAAAATAGATCACATACTATTCCATAGTTCATGCTTAAGTATATGCAAGAAAGCAGAAATTATCCCATGCATATTACCTGACCAAAGTGCAATGAAACTGGAACTAAATGACAAAAGAAACCAGAAAATCTCGCTGAATTCATGGAAACTAAACAGCACCCTACTCAGCAATTAATGGGTCACAGAACAAATTAAACAAGAAATTCAACAGTATCTACAGTTCAATGAAAATTCAAGCACAAATTACTGGAATCTATGGGATGCTATGAAAGCAGTTCTTAGAGGGAAAATCATAACTATGAACACACACATTAGGAAAACAGAATGGGAACAAATAAACGCCCTAATGTTGCACCACCAACATTTAGAAAAAAAAGAGCAAATGAAACCCAGAGCACAAAGACGGTAAGAAATCATAAAGATTAGAGGAGAAATTAATAAAACTGAGATAAAGAAAACAATTCAAAGAATCCACAAATCAAAAAGTTGGTTCTCTAGCAAAAAAGAGGAAAGAAAAAATTCAAGTACATGCAATAAGAAATGAAAAGGGCGAAATCACCACAGACCCAGCAGAAATTCAGAAGATTATCAATAGTTACTTTGAGAATCTTTATGCTCATAGGATAGAAGACGCAGAACAAATAGAAAGATTCCTCGAAAGGTACAAATTACCAAAACTGAACCAAGAAGATATAACAACTCTCAATAAGCCATTAACAGGCAACAAAATACGAAAAGTAATAAAAAAGCCTACCGACAAAGAAAAGTCCAAGTCCTGATGGATTCATAGCTGAATTCTACAAGAAATTTATAGAGGATATAATCCCTACACTCCTCAAACTCTTCAATGAAAATGAAAAGGAATCAGTCATCTCAAAATCATTTCTGGGGGCAAGTATTATACTAATTCCAAAACCAGGGAAAGACACAAATAAAAAGAGAACTACAGGCCAATCTTCCTCATGAACAGAGATGCAAAAATACTCAATAAAATCCTAGCAAATAGAATACAGTAAATCATCAAGAAGATCATACACCATGACCAGGTAGGATTCATTCCAGGGATGCAAGGATAGTTCAATATTCAAAAATCTATAAATGTAATACACTATATTAATAGAGTGAAATCTAAAAAAAAAAAAAAAAAAACATGATCATCTCAATTGATGCAGAAAAAGCTTTTGACAAAGTCCAACACTCATTCATGTTCAAAGTCCTACAGAAAATTGGAATGGATGGACTCTACCTTAACTTGATAAAAGCCATCTATGACAACCCAAAAGCTAATATAATCCTAAATGAGGAAAAACTGAAATCTTTTACTCTTAAATCAGGTACAAGACAAGGATGTCCTCTATAACCCTCCTATTCAATATAGTTTTGAAAGCATTAGCAATAGCCATTAGAAAAGAGGAAGAAATAAAAGGAACAAGAATCGGTAAAGAAGAAGTTAAATTATTACTATTTGCAGATGACATTCAAGCTGGCTATCCACCTACTGGGAATTTTCCAAGGAACTGAAAATATTATATCATAGTGATATATGTGTGCCTATGTTTATACAGCACAGTTTGTGATAGCAAAATCTTGGAAACAACCAAGATGTCCATCACATGAGGAATGGTTGAAAAATATGTGGTATTTCTGTATAATGGAGTATTACTCAGCTATAAAGAATGATAAACTTGAAGCCTTTCTATTGAAGTGGATGCCACATGAACATATACTCATAAGTGAAATAAACCAGACACACATGTGCAAATATCATATAGTCTCCCTAGTATAAGAAGTGAAAAGAAGAAATACAAATAGAAATGTACAACGATGACTAAAAACAAGTGAGTCAGTTAGGGCAAACTGAACAGTATATGCTGCAGGTTACTATTCAACTTTTCTTCTGGATGGCTAACAACCTAAGTTCACAGATCAAAATTGGAGAAATAGTAGGGCCACAAGGCCAGCCAATATTTTGGCCCTAGCCTTTCTAGGTCAGTGAAGACTCAAGACATAGGAGAACCTGTACTGTAACATCATGAAACTCAGCTGTGCCCCAAATTTTCTGATTGAGGGTTATGGAGCCACAGAGTAAAGATTAATGATGTATAGTGTGCCTGGGGAGAGTCACATGGAGAGAAAACTTTCTCTCAGGCTCTCACAGAGAGCAAACTGGTCAAGCATTGGCCGTGACTCATCCACATGGATGACACAGACAAAGGATCTACAGAGTAAAGTACAGGATTACAAGATAAACCCTGAGGGGACTTCACTGATCTCAACAGAAACAAAAGCTACATCTTATGGCATATGGGGCCTGATCTATTTTGGTCTTAACAATCTAGCACAAAAGTATAAAAATGAAATACTTAATGTGGGGCCATAAAAATAAGTTGAGCTGTAAATGGCTATGGTCAACAACTTCTTCAGATAACTCACTATTATAGTGGAATGCTGGACTGTGTTGGATTGTGTCGTTGAGTTGAGGCATCTAAACTGGTTAAATAACAATGGAGTGCTCATCTTTGACAGGTCTAGACAAAAAAAAAAGGTATACAAAGGAAGAATCATGACATGTGTGTATAAACAGTACAGTTAGGATAAATATGCCATGCTTCTGCATAATTCTATGAGAAGCAAGATTTGCACTAATAGTAGTTGGACAATATATTATGATGGCTTCTAGTACTATGGACAACCACTAGGAAGATAACAAGGTAGAAAGTATTAATTATTGAATCTGTGATATAATTCAGCTATAAAAAATAAAGTATATAGCTACACTCTCTCAATTCAATGATTAGAGACATCTGCTTTAATAATATATGTAAGTATAATAGCATGTATGCACCTTGTATGATACAAAAAGTTTGTAATGTATTAATTTATCAACTCTGTCCTGTTAATTTGTCTTGAAACTGTCTCATTGCTATTTGTTCTTCAATTAAAAAAATTAAAAAATTATAAAAATAAAAAAGACTACTCTGAAAGTCCCAAAGTCTTCTGAGTAAAGTGTCACGTCATCTGCAAATAATGATAGTTTAACTTCTTTACCTATTCTTACTCCTTTTAGTTCTCTTTTCTAATGTCTCTGGCTAATGATTCCAGAATTATATTAAATGGGGGGGGGTAGTAGAGGACACTCTTGTCGTGTAGCAGATCTGAGAGTTGAACATTTCAGTTTTTCCCCATTTAGAATTATGTTAGCTGTGGGGTTGTCATAGATTGCTTTTATCATATTGAAGTAGAGGCCTTCTATTCAAAAGTTCCATTTATTGTTACATAGGTCTTCTTTATCTTGGTCTTAACCATGCAGCCGAAAACTACTTTTTGTATAAAAAGTAAAGCCATATTAATATGCTGAGCTGTAAAAGGCTCAAATCAACAACTTTTGATATTGCCAAACCTAGGGATAGCCCACTACTATTATGGACTACTGGACTCTATATTGGATTATTTTGGTGAATTCATGCACCTAAAATATTAAAATGGCAATGGAGTACCCATCTCTGACAACACTAGACAAGCAAAGGGATACAAATGAAGGACCATTTTGTATCTGTATATCCAAAATAGTTAGGCTAGATATACAGCTACTTTCTCTTAATTCAATGAGAAGAAAGATTTGTATGAATAGTGTTTGGACAGGATAGCATGTCTGCATCTTATACTATGAATAAGTACTACAAAGACAACAATATGCAATGTATTAATTAGTGAAACTGTTCTACTGATCAGCTTTGAGACTGTCTCATTGTTATTTGTTTCTCACTAAAATTAACTTTACGAAAAGTCCTGAAGTTATATGTTCTGTGTACCAGAGGAAAATTATATGTCACCAAGGCCTGAAGATTTAACATTCAGGGGACTAATGTCTTATTCAGTCCATTTTAGTGACTAATCCAGACCACATCTGCATTAATGGCCTTAACCCCAGTCATGGGTTTAATTTGTTTAAAACTATATTTAGGCCTTTGGGAGCCTCTGTAATGAATTTCATTAAACAGAAAGACTATATAATATACTCTTTTATGATTAATTAACTCTCTATAAAGATGATAATTATAATTAAGCTAATAATTTAATTCATGCATCATTATCATAATAATTGATCAAGTCGTTTTACCCCACAAGCACTCAGAAACCACAGTGGAGGAGAAACAGAAACAAGTCCACACCACCAAAAAGTACAGTTTTCACAGAACTTCCCATGAACTCCAGCTGTTTCTAGGTCTTTCTGTTAGAGTCTGATTTTTGTAACTGTAACAACCCCTTTACTTCACATGTTTTATTGCACATAAGAGGCCCACACACTTACACATACAATTCATATGTCAGATCTGAGGGACTACAGCTCAGCACATCTGTTGTTTTTGCTTTTAAAATGCAGGTTATGCTATTTCACTCAGGTTCTACAATACTAAATAAATGCACCACAGTCTTCCCATCAGGAACCCTGGGAAGGACACTTCTTTAAGTATGACCTGAGTAGCCTTTAAAGCTTGAGAATGTGGAATAGTTGCAATGTGAAAATGAGAAAGAAACCTTCAGGTTCTGACTACCCACAGCGGCCCTGACAACTCTGGCAGAGGCCCACCAAGAGTTACAATTAACCTCGGCAAACTGCCACACTCTCGACTGGCAAAGGTTTTATCCTAAGACATCCCCTCTCACCATTGTCTAGCCCTGTATCTGGAAGCTTGTAGGATGGCAACTGCGAAGAGAGGCTGCAGGCAAAGTAAACAGCGTCATCACTGTGGCTATTTTTAGGCTGCAGATGGAGCCAGGCCAGCCACCGGCTCGGTTCACAGCCCTGGACTGAAGTGTCAGCATTGTGCAGCACCAGGTCCCACTCCTGGCGCCACGCAATGCTGACACTTCAATGCAGTGCAAGCATAATTCAGAGTCCTCTGGAAAATCCTGACTGAGCCTGGAATCCTCTCATAATTGCTGTGCTCAGGTCAAAGTCTTACAGAAATAGTGGAAGATTCAGCGTTGTGTGGTTCTCCCATCCCAAACTGTCTGCTTGGGCACAGAGAAGTGGAGTGAATACAAACACCATCTCAGTTCCCTTCCTCACTGCTTTGTATTCTGCATGCACACATTCTTTTCTGCACATCATCTTGAGAACATTTTCAAAAACAGGAGAGGCTCAAATAAATAAATAAATACTAAGTCCTTAGCATGAATTGTGTTTTAATTATCTCGACCAGATGAATAGGTCCTGTTTCTACATCTGTACCATAAGCAGATGACCTTCCATGAACTAGTTCCCCAATTCACTACCCTATATCCTTCTACTTGGTCCTGGTGCCTGCCTCTTGCTTCCGGCCACTCCCATGCACAGTGCATGCTCCAGCCACAGACCCACATAACCTTGCCGTATACTGTTCCATCTGCCTGGAATAAGACCTACTCCTTTTTCCCCTAATTACAATTCTACTTAACTTTCTAAATTCTGCTAAGCATGGTCTTCCTTAAGAAACTATTCATGCTACCCTCCACCAATCATTTATCACTGTGCTGCAAGTCAATGTTGCAAATGCTGTTGAAATAAAAGACCATCTTTCATTCTCTACCTTTCCAACACCTGGTACAACACCTGCCAATAGGATCTAAAGACATTGTTTATTGGATGGATGGATGGATGGATGGATGGATGGATGGATGGATGGATGGATGGATGGATGGATGGATAGATGGATGGGTGGGTGCTCTTTCTAGCTGACATCCAGTTAAACTGAGAGAGGTCAGCACCTGTGACACCAGCACTCTCCTAGGCTGACTCAGAAGATCACAAATTTGAGCACAGCCTGGGCAATTTAAAAAGACTCTGACCCTGTCATACACACAGAAAAATTGCTTTTAAGGAGTTGAGGATGAAGTGCAAAGGGCTGGATTCCAACCTCAGTACCAAAATAAAGAGAGGGAGTGTCAGAGAGAGGGAAGGAGGCACTTCAGAAAGAAAGGTCAAGCTGAACAAGAAGGCAAAAAAAGAAATTTCACTTATACTTTTGCATAGGACTAATTTGGGGCTTTGTAGAGCAAATTAAAAATAACTAGGCTTGGGCTTTGTGAGATTAAACCAGCAGAATTTCCTGATAACAATCAAGATTCCATAATGCCTCAGACAAAAAAGGCAGCAGGAGGGGTGTCAAATCACAAAGACATGTTTTCATAATCTCTAGATTTACACCTCTCATGGGTCATACAGTTTCCTAGTGTTCTCAACAGGGTATTCATTACTGTACCACCTTAGGGATATTTTAGAAATTTGTGGAGACTGCGTTTCTTTGTTTGCCTGTTAAGCTTCTACTAAAATTGTGCCTTTATTAAAACTGCATATATAACTAAACTGTATATTACTTACCGAAAATTACTTTCTTTTTATATTTGGCTTAACTCAAAATTTAGCTTCAGTTTAAAAAATTATTGTACAGAGTTTCTAATATCTATTATCATGGTTCAGGACAGTAAAGGGAGGGTTATATAATGCTTACTGTGGAAGAGCTCACTCTTGCCTCCAGGGATACTAAGAAAACAGACTAAGAAAACTGTATCCTTGCTCCCTGCAGCTCGTCAGCTTCCTTCCAGTCTTCATTATAGCAACCCCGTCAGCTACCAGAAGCCACTGCTCCTAGAAGTTCCGTCTAGAGAGCTCAGGCAGGGATGGCATTACGCTGCAAGATCTGAAGCAGATGCTGAAGTGTGAAACGCTGTCAGCTTTGCTGCCTTGGGAGGAATAGAACGCCGTATCCCACCACGGGAAATCAAGGAATCCTCACAGGACCTGTGTGAATTTGTCCTTGAAAAGAGGGCAAAAGGGCCGGCGGGTCATTCCTTTTTTTTTTTTTTTTTTTTTTTTTTTTTTTTTTTTTTTTTTTTTTTTTTTTTTTTGTGCTTCTTTTTGTCTTTGAAAAGCAGCTGAGGGGGCTGAGGAGATGGCTCAGTGAAATAGGTGCTTCCCTGGCAAGTGCAAGGGCCTGAGTTCAATCCCCAGTTCTGGAAAAAAAAAATAATGAAAAGCAGCTGAGAATTGGATCAATCATAATCCTTTATGCAAAACACATCATTGTCACTGGCCTACAGGACAGGATCCAAAGTCCCCAAACAGTGTGAACTACAGCAGGACAGTGCTGTTTCAGCAGATACAGCAGATTCTAAGTGGTTAGATTTAAAGGGCAGCATACAAGGCCTGAATCACGTAGAATTAATTAAAGTATGAGTTTCCTTCTATCAAGCATGAAGTACAACATGCACCAGTGCAGCTAACAACATGAAATAGTAGTCACTACACATATTCAGTTCTGAGAATCAGTTTGTGAGACCTTGGGAGGAATTTTTTTTAAAACATCATCCATGTAGTTTTCTGATCATTTCAACTTTGCTTCTGTTGTGATAATTGTCAAATGGTTGGAAGTCCGTGAAGGAAGGTGGGTAGAGAATTTCAAATATTCTTAGCTTTCCTTTAAGACTTATTCCATTTAGTTTATTTGTTGTTATGGTTTGTTTCTAGTCCCCATCCCCACCCCTATGAAGCATCATGCATGCATAGGGCAGGACTTCCTCGCAGAGTGCATGGGATAAAAGGGAAAGTGAGGCTTGTGCTGAGTCGGTGCTTGCTGCCATCTGCCCTCTGCTCGCCATGCCATGAGCTATTTCTCCTCTGCAATACCCCTCTGCCATGCCTCCTTGGAGCCAGCCGGGGATGGCCTGAAATCACTATAAATTGTGTGCTGAAAGATCGTTTCCCTCCTCTAACTGTGGGTGTCAGGTATTTTGTCTCAGCAGCAAGAAAAGTAATGAAGTAACTAAAACTTTGGATTTTTAAAAAATAATTCAGAATAAATAACTTTAGAATAGTTTTTATTTACAGAAAGTTGCAAATAATGTACAGAGAATTCTCCTGTACCTTGTGCTCAATTTTTCTGTTATAAACATCCTATGTTAGTATGGTATAGGAAACCACAACTCATGAACTAATATTGATTCATTTTATGTATGTAAGTTAATAATTTATGCATGTTTCTTTAAATTTTATCTAATGTCCTCCTTCCGTTTGAAGAGTTCATCCAGCATACTTTAGTACCTATATTTTTCTTTTTTTCCTTTGTTTTTTTCTTTCACTACTTGGAACTGACCCAGAATCTGCATACTGAGCTATCTTCTCAGCCCTTTCTGTATTTTGAGACAGAATCTAGCTAAGTTTTTCAGGTGGGCTTGAACTTGTTATCCTCCTGTGTCAGCCTCCCAGAGTACTGAGGTTACAGATGCATCCACCACAACCAGCCCCATATTACGCCTAATTATTGCATCCCCTTGGTTCGTCTGGACTAGGCAAGCTTCTTAAATTGTTCTTTGTTTTGATAAATTTGACAGCTTTTGAGGAGTACTTGTCATGGATTAAATATACTATTCTTGAACTGCATTTCTTGACCTTTCTTTCTCATGATTAGTTTGAGTTAGAGGACAGAAGATTAAGAGATAACAGTGCCATCCCACTGTCTGGTGCCATCAGTACACACTGCAGCCAGGACACTGCTGGCGATGGAGACCTTGTACTCCCATAATCACACAACAAGCTTCCGGTCACTCTTTACCTTGCCACTGAGCAATTACTGTTATCAGGGATATTTTTTGGTTTCTACTATTCTAATCAGTACATGTGGGTATTCCCCTTTTCTTTAATACAAAAACAAATTGAGTGTCTTCTCTCATGCTTAGCTACCATCTGTTTATTTTCTTTGACAGGGTATTCATTCAGATATCTTGCCAATAAGTTAGCTGAGTTTCTTGTTCTCCCACTGCTAATACTTAAGGAGTTTTTTAATATTTTGGCTGCATGTCTTTTATTGAATGTGTGACTTATAAATACTTCCTTCCAGTCAGCGACTTGTCTTTTTATCTTTTTGATATCTTTCTAAGAGTGAAATTTGTTTGTTTATATCAGGAGGATCATACTGAGGACCTTGTGCTTGCAGGGCGTTTAGGTCCCTAAGCTATCTCCTGGTCAAAGTTTTAAAAAATTTTTAAGTTATACAATACTGTATTGAGCCCCCCCTTGTGGTCTCCAGCTCACTTTTTACACTTGTAGAGCTTGTTTCCAGAGCTAAGAAGATGGCTGGGGGAGTGATGCCGCATCTGCTGGATGAGACTCATGATGTGGTTGTAGCTCTCTTCTTCATACTGCAAAAACACAGCCAGCAGATCCAGCTCCTCATACAGCACCTTCACCCTGGCTACTTTCTCTGCATCCTTCCTCCCATCATTCTCCTTCAAGATCTAGAGCTGTTCTGGAGTGGCTCACTGCAGACACTCAACCACCAGTCAGCTGCATTTATTATCATGGATGTCGGTGCCAATCTTTCCTGTCACACTGGGGTCCCTGTATCTGGAAGAACTCGCCCATCACCATCAGGATACTCCTGGCGCTGCTGTGCTCCTCCTCATCAGTGCCCGCCATGGATGTGGCAGCAGCAACAGAGTAGCAAGCTGTCTTGTACTTGACAATAGATCTGTACCTCTTTTCAGTGTATTTTCTGAGATCCACACGGTCCTGGGGGGCTGTGATGACACTGAAAGGCTGCCCGACCTCTGTCTGATAGGCAGCCTGCAGGAAGAGCTCAAGCAGGTGCAGGTGGCAGGGCCACTCCCAGCAGTGGAACTTCAGCAGGGGTAGACTCAGGCTTCCAGAAATAGAGCATCAGTGACAGCGTCCGAACCTATGTGTGGCTCCTGATAACAGCAGGCCTGCCCTTCCATGTAAGGGATGAGTCAATTCTATCATCTGTCACCAAGAAGGAAGCTTGCAGCAGTTCCACACAGCAGCCCACAGTCAGTGCCTGCTGCAGGCTGTCTGTGTCCTGTTTTCTGGGCTCTATCAGCTCCTAGAATGCTACCAGCACTGT
Source organism: Ctenomys sociabilis (assembly GCA_004027165.1). Taxonomy (NCBI): domain Eukaryota; kingdom Metazoa; phylum Chordata; class Mammalia; order Rodentia; family Ctenomyidae; genus Ctenomys; species Ctenomys sociabilis. The sequence continues at coordinate 22,777 of PVKA01012336.1, forward strand.
CAAACACTAGTAGTATTTGCCTCCAATGGCATTGTACTCTGGGACCTCCTTGAGCTGGGCAATGACATTTCCTATTTCTGGGTGCCCTGGGTCATCTTCAGTCAGCACCCTGAAAATCTGAGAGAAGCGCTGGATGAAATTCTGCATTTCTTGAACATAAACATTGCATTTCTGCTCTCTATTCATGGTGAAGAGGAGCGAAGTACTCTGTTCTGGATGCTGGTCCTTTTTTACCAAAGCTTTAGTTTTAATGATGCCTAACTTAGCAATTTTTGTCCTTCATGGGTCAAGCTTTTGAAGCTCTCTTTAGCAATTCATTTCCAAAGGTCATAGATTTTCTCTATTTTCTTCTGGAAGTTTATAGTTTCACATTTTACATGTAGATCTACAATCCCTTTGGAGGTAAATGCTGTGAGTTCTGTGGTGAGATCTCCATCTTTCTTTCTATTCCAAGCTATGTTCAGCTTGCATGTGGGAGTGGAAGATGAGTTGTTGGGGACAGTAGCCACAGAAGTAAGGAACCAAAGCCTTTGTTCGAGTGGAATGAATACTTGATGTGCTCCTAATGTGCCCACTAAATGAGCATTTTCTTTTTGTCTTTCTGAACATTTCTGAACACCAAATTCCCTTTCAGTCGAAGGAGGAAAGTTGCATTCCTCAAGAGACTGCCAAATCATCCTAGCTCAGAAGAGAATTAGCTAATGCTTCCAAAATATGAAATCTTTCTATGCCCTCTCAAATTAAAATGGAAAGGAAAATACTCCAAATTAAAGATTTCAAATGCAAGATCTGAATAATGACTCAGTTCTCTCCTTCCACCAGCAGACTGTAAGTTTTCAAGTATAAAATATTCCCTAATAAGAGAAGGAATTGACTTTTCTGGAAAAGAAATACAGATAAGTAACCATACAGTCAATATTGATATTTCCATTAGCCTATTTCCCATTGAAGACACTGGTAATTAATTGAAAATATATTTTGAACACATAAGATTTAACAAGAATAACATGTGCGCATTACACTCTAATTTCATTGACCCAGGTCTTTCTATCTCTGGAAACAACTTATGCAATGAATACCTAACCTTTGCTATGTGAAATGAGGTACTAAGTGAGGTTTACATTTAAATGTAACTAAAAACGTGTCATGTGAGTTGTAAGTGAATAAAGCATGTCAGAATGACTATTTTCTAAAGGTGACAGACACTGTAGCTGTATTTCCAGGTATGTGGAGAAGCTATTAAAATTCTAGCAAGGTCTATCAGATGCAGAGAATGACACTGGAAATTTATTACAGGTGCCAAATTCAGTCGTATTCTGAAGTGCATTAATGTTTCCCACTGCAGACACCTACAAAATTCATTTCATGATCTTTGGGGGAAAATGTATTTATGAAAATCACAGGGCATTGAAAGAAGAAATAGAACAAGGAATGAGTATGTGTCTGTCTGTGTATATGTGAGTCCCTGCATTATCAAATGAGACAATATATAACCTCCAAAATATTATTTTCTATGTCCTTTACCTTCCAAAGGATCAGCTATAATGAGCTACGTGGCCTGCCCCAAACTCTTCTTTTTTAACTGTACTTAAATACACTCTCAAGCACACCAACACTCCAACATCAAACCAGTGCTAAGCAGGAAAAATAATGAATAAATGAATATTCTTTCAGTTTCTCTTAAGTAATTTTACTCTTTCCCATTTTTTATTTAAATTGTCTTATTCCATTGATTAGGTGACTGGTGGTTAGTCACTACTTTATGGTGAGCCATAGCCTAATAAATTATTGTTTATTTTATTATATTTTATTAATTTATTTTTATTTTTTATTGTTTGCCATACGAGGGATTGAACTAAGGACCTTGCACTTGCCAGGAAAGTGCTTATTCTAATGAGCTATCCCCCTGGTCTATGAGCTATCTCCCTGTCCCCTTTTTTTAATTTAAGATGCTGCACTTCAATTTGTTTTAAAGTCATTAACTCTGTCCAACAATGACATAACTTAAGGGATTAACTAACTAGTAACTGGGTTTGCATTAATTTAGGAGAAACATGCTAGGAATGATGCATTGAAATTGCATTCATTTTGCTAAATCTGTCACAAGTGAAAAGAGTGAAAACTTCAAGGACAGCTTATGTGACTGTGAATTACAAAAAATTAAACAATGCATTATTAGAATGGATTTATGGCATGTTAAAACACTCTAGTGAAAAGTAAAACCCAAGTACATAATTTTGCAATGACTCTGTGATAAATTTGAATAATAATTTAACCCATTATTTGTAAGTACACAATTGACATACAAAAAAGAGGTGTCACCTTGTGGATGGATTACAGAACACTTGAAAAGCCATTTGATATCTAGAAATCAAAAAAAAAAAAAAGAATTTTAACAACAGATACAGGATCTCTACAAAAAAATCGTAAAACATGGATGACGAAAATGAAGAAAACACTAAAAGTTGGAAAGATATCTTGTGATCAGCGGTTGGTAGAATCGGTGCTAGTTCAGTGGACAAACTCCACAAGGCATTTTACAGATTCTGTATAGTCCACACAAAAACACCAATGGCAATGTTCACAGAATGGGAGTGAATAGTTTTAATATTTGTATGGAACCCCTACAAAACCCCCAAACAGCCAAAGACATTTTAAGCAAAAGAACAGCATGAAGCATTACAACACTTGACTTCGAAAAATGCTACAAAATTGCAGCAATGAAAAGCATAGCATTAACAAAAAAAACAGACACATAAACCACTGGATCAAGGTAAACAGCATAGAAGTAAAATCGCCCCTCTAAAACCAAAAGCTTCTTCATGAAAGTGATAGGAATATTCTTTAAAGAAATGTCTTTTTAAGAAGTTGTTGTCTTAGTTACTTTTATCTTAGTGCAGAAACAAAATATCCAACATGAAAAGTTAAAGAGGGAAAGGTTATTTAACTCACTGTTTGGGTCAATAATCAACTTGCTTTAAAGCAGGATAGCATGGCAGGCAGGCATTGCAGAGAAGAAAGAGTTCATGGCAGGAAGAAGGTAGCAAATCAATCAAGAAACAAAACAAACCTCCTTTCATCCATGTATTACATCCAGGCTACTGGGATTAGGGAAATGCCAAAGCAATCAGTAGACTGATTTATTAATCATGCACTGTTAGTCCTAGCATTGTAACATGAACCAGTCATGCACTCCAGATTGAACCACCTCTGAAAAAGCCCCACCTATGATTCCATGGGCCTTTGAGAGTACACTTAGATACAAGCCATAACATTCTGCCTCTGGCCCCCTAAAGACTCATACATATACCTTAATACAAAAGGTATTCAGTCCATCTCTAAGAATTGCCAAAATACTAACAATTTAAGCATTGCTGAAAAGTCCAGGTTCAAACTTTTCCTCTCAAATTTAAGGCAAAATCATTACTATTCCAAACGGTACAAATAGAAGGATACAAAGGATTGGGACAAAGTCAAGTCCAAATTCCCACAGGACAAGCATTTAAGTCTTGCTGTTCCATGTCTAGCACATGAGGCAATCTGTGACAAATGCTAACTCCAAAGAACTTGGGTGGATCAGCTCCTACCATACTTCCAGTGGTGATAGCTCCACTGTCTTTTCTCTTGGGATGGCTCTCCTCCCTCACTGCACATTTTTCTCAGATGACCTACATTCCTGGTTTCTCCAAGCCCCTGGTATCTCCACTGCACCTCTGGTTTCACACTCATGGCATTGCTCACTGCCCCCTCAGGAGCACATTACCTGGACTCCCAAGGATTCTTCTGAAATCTTGGTGGGAACCTTCCTGCCACCACAGATGTTCCATTCTGTGTGCACCTAAAACCCACACCAGGTGGACGATGAAAAGCTCTGCTGCTAGTTGAAATAGTATCCAAACTTCCTTCTCTCCTGGCCAAAGGGGATGAATGGCTGGATTGCTGAGTAGGCTGAACCCAATCCTGAGGAACAAATTCTCTATGTGGCCACCATTCAAAAACACAGTGCTCTGGGGCTCCTTAACCACGGCAAATTCTTTCACCATTGTGACTCTAAGGCTGCAAAGGCTGATATCCTGCTGGTTCTTATAATGCCCTCCTCACATTTTTCTGTAATCTTCTTCTGAAGTACTTAGCTATTTCTTTTCCACAATCAATTTTTTTCTCTGCTCCATCTTTGCAGGCTTTAACTTCACTGGAACTTTCTTTCTGGCCAAACTCACAATGCTTTGAATCATTCTGTTGTGCTCTTTGCTCTTGATTCCCAACATACCTCTGGCTCAAGTTTCCTGTGTAACCACTGCCTCAAAATTAGACTAACTTGATTTTTTTTCTGAAATGTTAACTGGCCTCCTTTAATCTCAGTCACAGGCAAAGTCTGTGGTCATAAGAAAAATGCAGAAAACTTTTCTGCCAAGCAATAACACACATCTTCTGGAGCCCAACATTCAATCCAATCCTTATCTACAATAGAAGTCTCCCAAGCCTAATATTTACTAGCATAAAATTAATTAAATTATTTATTTGGTTCAGGGACTCACTACACAGCACATACTCATAGTGATCCTTCTCATACTCCCCAGTGTTGAGATTACAGATTTGGGCCACTACACCCAGTTTCGATGGCCAGCAAGGCAAACCGGGTGTTCTGGGGTCAGCATGGTATGTAGTGTTGGGGATTAATCTCAGGACCATGCACATTCTCAGAAGTCACTTAGACCACTGAACTATCTCCTCAGCCCTACTGGCATAATTTCTGTCAGCATTTAAGGCTTTGGGGCTCTAACCAGAATCTTGCAAAATAAAGAATTCTCTGAGGCTTTTCAGTATATGTAATCATATTGTCTTCCTAGTGTGAGAACCTGAAAGACTAAATAAAACCCAAAGGTTATAATAGACGCTGTGAAAAGGGAAAGAAACTGTTCAAAGGGAAAAGAGAAACATTTGGAATAAGGGAAAGGAGAAAAGAAAGAAGGAAGGTGTAAGACTGTCCTACTACAATGCTGTATATGGTTAGATTTCTAAATTTCTGTGTAAAAATATTAATTGCTTAATCCCACTCTTTTAAAATATTTTTTCTTCACATTCTATAGATATTTAAAATTTAACATATCAATATTTTCTGGAAAATACCTGTACCATCTTATGCCTAAGATGTTTGATATTCACACAGATAGTGAGGTTAAGCTCAACTGCCTATATTATAGGGTAATAATATCATTAAGCTTCTCCTTCTGGGGAATTAACAGCTTAAGTTTTCAGACCAAAAATTAGAGAAAGGGAAGGGCTGCAAGTTCAGCCAACATTGTGGCCCTAGCATTTCAAAGTCAGTGAGGACTCAAGATATGAGAGAACCTGAAATGTAACATCCTGTAACTCAGTTGTATCCCAAATTTTCTGATCAGGGAGATTATGAGGCCATAGAAGAAAGTGATTGATGATGCAGAGTGTGACTAAAGAGATTTACATGGAGAGAAAACATTCTCTCAGGCTTTCACAGTGAATAAATTGGTCAAGCAATGGCCATGACTCATCCACATGGCTGAAACTCACAAAAGATTTATAAACTGTGGGACAGGGTTTCAAGGTAAATCCCGAGGGGATTTGACTGACCCTGTCAGATACAAAGTTACATTTCTTTTTATATAGGTCTTGTTTTATCTTGGTCTTAACCATCCAGCAGAAAATTATAAAAACTAGATATAAACAGTAAAGCCTTATTAATATGATGAGCTATAAAAGGCTCAAGACAACAACTTCTGACATTGCCAGTCCTATGGAAAACCCACTACTATTACGGACTATTGGACTATATTGGATTATTTTGCTGAATTCACACACCTATAATACTTAATTGTCATTGGAATACCCATCTCTGACAAAAGTAAACAAAAGAGAACATAGTAAATGAAGAACCCCCCCTCCCTTAAGCCCCCTGAGTGAGTGAGAAATTCTGAAACTCTCTTGGCACCTATCCAACTGAGCCCAGCCTGGTGAGTGTGTTAGAGAACTTCCATATTCCCTGCACACCACTGGTGATAGCCCCCAAGAGCAAAATTCAGGCACCCTCATGAGTGAAACTTTCTACTGCACCCCCATGACCCCAGCACCTCTGGAGCCCCTGTCCTTAAGCCTGCCAAGCCAGTGAGAATGTTTGTGACTATTCTGGCCCCTGGTCCAACCCAGCACGGCCCAGTGAGTGTAGGGGAAATCTTCTGGTTTCCCCGGTGCTCCTTGGGACAGTGGCACAATAGAGAAACACCACAGGCTCACTGTTGGGCCGGAAGGGCTACAGCAAAGAGAGCTGAACATAACAGTCAGATCCAGGCCAGTCATGACTCAAAGTTAATAGATCTTCACCAGAATCTCACTATGTGCTAAGGTTATAACTACACAAAAGCTCTACACAAAGGTCAGAGGACAGTGCTATACAAAATGACAAAACAAGGAGCAAAATGCCTTGAGTGCACCAATAAGTACAGAGAACACTAGTCAGCTGAAATGAATGAATTAACAAAGTCAGAAGCAAAGAAACAAAAGCAGAAAAGTATAGAGGAACACAGACCAGAATCAACACCTGAAAAAAAAGAAATTTCTGAATACATAGCATAATAAGTAATGAATCAAATCCAGGATGTATAGGGGAAATACAATGCCCAACCAGAACAAGTGCAGAGAACATGATTCTAGCCAAAACATATGAATTAACAGCATCAAAAGCAAAGAAACAACAGCAGAAAGGTAAAGAGGAACTCAGAGCAGAAATAATTTCTGAAATAAAAAAATAAATTTTTGAAATCATAGCATCTGAAGTAAAAAATCAAATATGGACATACACTGAGGAAACCCAATTTGAAAAATCTCTGCAGTAAAAGACTTAATAGCTACCTCTAGAGAAGTCATTGATAAGAAAACAAAAGAGGAGACAAGAAATATGACGGATTATTTGAATGAGAAAACAGGAAAGAAATAGATCACATGAATCAGGGCTGAAGAGATATAGAAGAATGAAAAATCTCAATCACAAGTCTACAAAACCATTTGAGTGAAAGCGAAGATAGAGTTTCAGATCTTGAAGAAGCTACTACAGCAAGTGAAAAGGTGAGAAAGGATGTCTTAAAAACAAATAGGAAGGAGGAAGAAATAATCCATCACCTGCAAGATGATGCCAAGATTAACAATGTGAGACTAATAGGCATCAATACAAATGATATAAAAAAGAATATGGAAGAAATAATAGCACAAAACTTCCCAATTATGATGGAACAATCCAACATTCAAGTACTCGAAGCATACAGAACACGAAATAACTTCAACCCAACTAAAAACACACCAAGACATATAACAGTCAAAATCTCAGAAATTCAGCACAAGGATAATATACTGAAAGCTGCAAGAGAAAAGAAGCAGATCACATTCAAAGGAAATCCCATCAGAATAACAGCTGACTTATCTGCACAAACCATGAAGGCAAAGAGAGCAAGGAGCACAGTACTTCAAGTCCTGTATGAAAACTAATTCCAGCCCAGACTACTCTACTCTACAAAACTCTCTTTGAAGTTTGATGGAGAAGTGAAATACTTCCATGACAAACAACAACTAAAGAATTTCATGATGACAAAGGCATCTTTACACAGGCAAAAGAAAGGTGTTTTAGAAACTTAACACAATGACCAGAACTCCACAAAGGAAATAGAAGGAACCCACAAATAGGGCAAACAATTAAACACAAGACAAAAAGGACTAAACAATAGCAGATAAATAACATAACAATCATAAGTCAACACATAGCAATTATAACCATCAACGTAAATGGACTCAATTTACCAATTAAGAGAAATAGACTGGCACAGTTGATTAGGAAATGAAACCCAACGATATACTGTATAAAAGAAACACACTTAATTCAAAAAGACATTCATAGGCTTAAAGTCAAAGGATAGAAAACAATACTACATTCCCTACCACCACAGAAAAAAAGCAGGAGTAGCAATTCTGTTCTCAAGCAGTCTCAACTTCAAACCAAGAATGGTCAAATAAAAGAAAGAAGGTCACTATATATTGATCAGGGGAAAAATTCAAGAGGAAGAAGTAACACTCTTAAATATCTATGCATAAACACAGAAGTACCCAACTATATAAGACAAACCTTAATGGACATGAAAAATCTAATATCCAAGATCCAATCTTAACTGGAGATTTAAGACCCCCATATCTCAAAAAGATAGGTCAAGTAGATAAAAAAAAAAAAAAAAAAACTAGCAAAGTACCAGAACTGAACCAGAGCTTGCAACAAATGGACTTCGTGGACATATATAGAGTGTTCCACCAACCACAGCTAAATACACATTTTTAAAGCTGAACATGGGTTGTTTTCTAAAATAGACAACATACGAGTCCATAAGTCATACTTAAGTATATGCAAGAAAATAAAATTATCCCATGCATATTATCTGACCATAATGCAACGAAACTGGAAATAATGACAAAAGAAACAAACAAAAAAAAAAAAAAACCCTAAATTCATGGGAATTAAACAATAGCCTATTCAGCAATCAATGGGTCACAGAGGAAATTAAACAAGAAATTTAAAAATATCTACAATTCAATGAAAATTCAACCACAGTCTATTGCAATTTATGGGATGCAATGAAAGCAGTTCTCACAGGGAAAACCATAACTATGAACTCACATATTAGGAAAACAGAATGGGAAAAATTAACACCCTAATGTTGCACCTCTGACAACTAGAAAAGGAAGGGCAAAATAAACCCAGAGTGCAAAGCTGGAAGAAACCATAAAGATTAGAGCAGAAATTAATTCAATTGAGATGAAAAAAGCACTTCAAAGAATCAAATAATCAAACACCTGGGTCTTTGAAAGACTAAATAAAATCAATAAACCCCTGCTAATCTCATCAAAAAGAGGAAAGAAAAAATTCAAATACAAGCAATAAGGATTAAAAGGGTGAAATCACCGCAGACCCAGTGGAAATTCAGAAGATTATCAATAGTTACTTCGAGAATCTTTACACATACAGAAAAGAAGACAGAAGAAATAGACAGATTCCTAGAAAGGCACATATTACCAAAACTGAATCAAGAAGATACAACAATTCTCAATAATCTAATAATACCAGTGAAATATGAAATGCAATAAAAACCTGCTGACAAAATAAAGTCCATGTCCTGATGGATTCACAGCTGAATTCTATAAGAAATTCATACAAGATATAAGGCCCACAATCCTCAGATTCTTTAATGAAATTGAAAAGGAAGTAATCCTCCCAAAATCATTCCTAGAGGCAAGTACTATAATGATACCCAAACCAGGGAAAGACACAACTAAAAAAGAGAACTACAGGCCAATCTCCCTCATGAACATAGATGCAAAAATCCTAAATAAAATCCTAGGAAAGAGAATACAGGAAATCATCAAAAAGATCATACAACATGGTACTTGCTTTGGCAGCACATACAACCCAAAAGCTAATATAATCCTAAATGGGGAAAAACTGAAATCTTTTACTCTTAAATCAGGTACAAGACAAGGATGTCCTCTATCACTTTCCTATTCAATATACTCTTAGAATCATTAGAAACAGATATTAGAAAAGATGGAGAAATAAAGGGAATAAGAATAGGAAAAGAAGAAGTTAACTTATCACTATTTGCAAATGACATGATTTTTTACATGGAAGACCCCAAAAATTCCACCAAGAAACCACTAGAACTGACACAGAAATTCAGTAGCATAGCAGGATACAAAATGAATACTCAAAATCAATAGCATTCCTCTATACAGATAACAAGCACACTAAAAGGGAAACAATAGAAACAATACCTTGTACAATAGCACTGCATAAAATGAAATACCTTGGGATTCACTTAACAAAGGAAGTCAAAGATCTTTTCACAGAAAATTACAACACCCTAAGAAAAGAGATTATAGGGGATATCAGAAAATGGAAAGATATTCCATGCTCCTGGATAGGAAGAACCAACATTGTGAACATGGCCATCTCCCAAAATTGCTGTACAGATTTAATGAAATCCCTGTCAAACTGCCACCAACGTAACACCCAGACATAGAGAAATCATTCCTAAAATTCATTTGGAACCACAAACGACCTAGAATAGCAAAGGCAATCTTGGCCAATCAAGACAAGGCAGGAGGCATCACAATTCCTGACTTTAAATTATACTACAAAGCCACTATGATAAAAATCAACATGGTATTGGCAACAAAATAGACCATGAGTATCAAAGGAATAGATTAGAAGATGCAGAGGCATCTACAATCACACTCAGCCATCTGATCTTCGACAAAGGGGCTAAACAAGCTCACTGGAAGAAACATAGCAAACATAGCCTCTTTAACAAATGCTGATGGAAAACTTGCCTTTCTACATGCCAAAACTAAAACTTGACCCAGCTCTATCACCATGCACTAAGTTAAAGTCAAAATGGATTAAAGATCTAAACATTAAAACAGAAACACTCAATCTCCTGGAAGAGAAAGTAGGAGGAATTCTCAAAGACATAGCGGTAGGTAAAGAGTTCGTGAACAAACATATATTCGCAAGGGAAGCGCTTGAAAGAACCAACAACTTGAATCAACTCTTCTTGAGGAGCTTCAGCATGTCAAAAGAAATTGTCAACACAGTAAAAAGACAACCCACAAATTTTGAAAAAACTTAACTAATAAGCAATGAGACAAAGGTATGCTCACTAGAATATATAAAGAACTAAGATATAACAGGGCCCTCATATTTAAAGACCCAGTTCAGAAATGGGCATCTGAGATGAATATACACTTCTCAGAGGACAAAATTAAAGAAGCCAATAAATGTATGAAAAAATGCTCCACATCGCTAGCCATTCGTGAAATGCAAATAAAAACAACACTGAGATACCATCTCATTCCAGAAAGAATGGCTATCATAAAGAAATCAACCAACAACAAATGTTGGAGAGGTTGTGGGGAAAAGGGAACACTTCTCCACTGCTGGTGGGAATGTAGACTGGCGCAACCATTGTGGAGTTCAGTGTGGAGACTCCTCAAAAGAGTAGGACTAGAAATCCCATTCAAGCTGGCTATCCCCCTACTGGAAATTTTCCCAGACGAACTGAAAAATTGTATCATAGTGATATATGTGTACCTATGTTTATAGCAGCACATTTGTGATAGCAAAATCTTGGAAATAACCAAGATTTCCATCACATGAGGAATGGTTGAAAGAAAATTTTGAAGCATTTATACTGAAGTGATGCCACTTGAACATATACTCATAAGTGAAACAAACCAGACACACATGTGTAAATATCGTATAGTCTCCCTAGTATAACAAGCGAAAAGCAGAACTACAAAAGGAAATGTACAACAACAACTAAAATCAATTGAGTCAGATAAGGCAAAGTGAATGGCATATGCTGCAGGATACTAATCAGCTTTTCTTCTGGAAGGTTAACAACCTAAGTTTACAAATCAGAGTTGGAGAAATAGAAGACCAACAAGGCCAGCCAACATTTTGACTCTAGCCTTTCAAGGTCAGCAAAGACTCAGGACATAGGAGAACCTGTACTTCAACATCATAAAACTCAGTTGAGCTCCAAATTTTCTGAACAAGGAGATTATGGAGTCACAGAGGAAAGAGATTGAAGTTCTATAGTGTGCCTGGGGAGAGTCACATGGAAAGAAAACTTTCTCTCAGGCTCTCACAGAGAGCAAACTGGTCAAGCATTGGCCATGACTCATCCACATGGATAACACAGACAAAAGATCTACAGAACAATGTACAGGACTACAAGACAAACCCTGAGGGGACTTCACTGACCACATAAGAAACATAAAGTACATGTGTTGGTATATAAGTCTTGCTCTATCTAGGTCTTAACCATACAGCAGAAAAGTATAAAAATGAAGTATACATCACGGGGCCATGATAATATGTTGAGCTGTAAATGGCTGTGGTTGACAACTTCTTTGAATAATTCACTATTGTTGTGGAATACTGGAATGTGTTGGATTGTGTTGTCAAGTTCAAGCACCTAAGTTAATTGAATGACAATGGAATGCCCATCTTTGACCGGTGTAGACAAAGGAAGAGGCATAGAAAGGAAAACTCATGATGTGTGTGTATAGACAGTACAGTTGGGCTAGATAACGCTGTGCTTCTACATAATCCTATGAGAGGCAAGATTTACACTAATGGTGGTTGGACAGGATATTATGTTGGCTTCTAGTACTATGGACAACCACTAGGAAAATAACAATGTAGAAAGTATTGATTATTGAATCTTTGATGTAATTCAGGTATAAAAAGTAAGATACACAAACAGCTACACTCTCTCCATTTAATGATAAGAGACATATGGTATAATAATGTCTGTAAGCATAATATCATGTATGCACCTTATATGATACCAAAACATTATGAAAAGTTTACAATGTATTAATTTATCAAATCCATCTTGTCAAGGTATCCTAAAACTGTCTGATTGATATTTGTACTTCCATAAACAAAAATTAAAAAATAATAGAAAAAAAAAAGAAAAATGTTCAGGACTTCCTCTGAGTCTAGAACCCATTCATTAAATAGCTTGGGAGAGATTGAATTGGAGCCATGTGTATAGAGACATCACATTGTGGTTGAAAACAAATTTAAACTTTAAAGTGTACAGCTTAGTAAATTGATTAGCATATAACTGTAAATCAGTGCTGTTTCTCTTATTATTATTGATAATATTCTTATCATTTTTAAAAGTTTAAGTCAATAGATACTGTACACCAAAGAAACTAATGTATCTTTAAAATGAATTTTGAAAGGTGGACTCTCTGAAGTATTAGAATTAATAAATCCAATTGATTTCATACTGTTGAGACCAGAATTATTACACATAACTGTGTGAGGGCTATAGACATGTCTCCCCAGGGAAGATGCAAAAGGGACTAAAGATATGTGAACAATGATGTGTGTCCAACTAAGAACAATGGTGAACCAATGAACATATATGAAGAGTTTCACTTAGTAGGAAGGTAGGCCTTTGTTGCATGTCCTTGAGAAATAGAAGAAGGATGGTTGTAAAAAAAAAAAAAAAAGAAAAGAAAAGAAAAACACACACACACAATGAAGAAGTCAAGTGCGGTGATGTAGGCCTATCACTCTGGATCTCTGGGAGGTAGAAGCAGGAGGGTCACAAGTTCAGCCCCAGGCCTAGCATCTTGAACATTTAGAAAGGCCCCTTTTTCAAAGTTTAAAATCAAAAGAGGGAGGACTAGAGATACAGCTCAGTGCATAGGCCTTTGGCTCAATTCCCACATCCCAAGCAAACAGTGAATCAATCAAGAACGAGAGGGCTGGCCAAAGAGCTCAGCAGATTCAAGCACCTGCAAGCAGGTGCAGGAGCCTGGGGTTCAATCCCCAAGCCTGCCATGCCAGCCTCCTGGGCACACTGAGACAGCAATTGAGACTGGGCATGGTGGTGCACGCCTATCATTCCAGCTCTTAGGAGGCTGTAAACAAGTGAATCACTATGAGTCCCATCTAGTAATGAGACCCCGAACACCCTGTGGACCTCTCCCTAAAATAAAATAAAAAAAGAGAGAGAGAGATTTTAACTCACTTGAGGAACTTTTGATAATTTCACTTTCAAATCAAAAAATATACTTCTTCTGGGGGCACAGAGTTTTACAAGATCATGAACACTTGAGAATTAGTTACATCCATTCTAACACAGGATGAAGGATGAGAGATAGCTGTGCTCAGTGCTGTCATTGGACAGATCCTGCTCAGCCCTGTGATGTGACCCTGATTGACACATGAACAACTGTAATTACTATATAATCATAGATTATTTTTAATAGGAAGCAGTAATACAGAGAATAGCAATGGTTTGGGAATTTTTAAATATAACTTTTAGCACTTTTTTTCTAGTTCTCTGAAAAACATCATTATTATTCTGACTAGAATCATATCAAAACTATACGATACTTTTGTTAATATGACAATTTTGATAATGTTGGGTTCTGCCTATCCCATGTGCATTTTTCTCAATAAATGCTATATATTTACTAAGCTGATTTATGGAAAATCCTTCTCTGTAATCAAAGAGGGTCAGGTGTGGTGATACATACCCATAATTACAATATTCTGAGAGGCTGAGGCAGAAGAATCCCAAATTCGAACCCAGCCTGGGCAATTTAGCAACTTAGGAAAATAAAAATGTTGTGGATATAATCCAGGGTAAAACCCTCAGGTTCAATTCTCAGTATGTGAAGAGAGAGACAGAGACAGACAGAGAGACAGAGAAAGAGACAGAAAGACAAAGAGAAGACAAAAAGGGAGAAAGAGAAATAGAAGAAAGGAAGGAAGGAAAGAAGGAAGGAGGGAAGGAAGGAAGGAAGGAAGGAAGGAAGGAAGGAAGGAAGGAAGGAAGGAAGGAAGGAAGGAAGGAAAGGACGGAAGGAGGGAGGAAGTGAAGCAACAAACATAGAAAATGCTGAGTGTGCCTTCAAATATCTGCCCAGAAGCAGGAGTCTATGATTTGGCCTGGCTGTGCACAGGGCACACGCCCTATTCTCACTCTGGTGGTGAGTAAGACATTACTACTGTGACATAATTGCAGTACCTGATTCATAAAAAAAATTATTAGAAATCCATGGTGCACCCTGAACTCATTATTGAAACAAAAAGTGTACTTTTCTAGGTGGCTTTAGAGCCACAAACAAGAATCATTTAGTGACTTGCCACTTCTCACAGCATGTGGAATTTACTCGTTGTGTGATTCATCTCTAAGCTCTAGGCTTGCATTTCCCAACGGACATATCACAGCTCCCCTTGAATGTGTCAGCCTTTATTAACTGTAGCCTATTTCCTGTACTCTCAGAGCACATGATAAAAGGTCCATCCTCTTTATCCATGGGGAAAATGCAGGTGAAAATAGCACCAACATTTCATCTTACACCAGCCTGAATGACTAGCATGAAGACCAAAAATAGCAACAAGTGCTGGTGAACTTCTGGGCAAAGGAACTCTCCTTCTACATTGTTGATGGGCATGTACACAACAACCACCACCATGAAAATCAGGATGGAGATTATTCAGAAAACTAAAGTTCCTTCTGACCGGCCATACCCCTCTCCGTCTATCTCTGAAGGAAGACATCAAACTATAATGATATGTTGTCTCCGTCAGCCTCCTTACTGCCAAGACACGATGCACAGTACACACAACTTAAAGGAGGAGCTATGTTTTGCTCACAGTTTGTAGAGTTTTCAGCCTCTTTCCCAGTGACACCAAGGCAGGGCGGCATGGTAGAGGGGTGTGGCTGAGGATACCTGCTCATGCCACGGTGCCCAAGACACAGAGAGTGAAGGGAAAAGCTGGAGAGGGAGGAAAACACCACGTTCCCAGTATCCGTGTGTCTAAAAACCTGTCTATTCTGACAGACTTCACCTTCTACAAGCAAGTCAGGTATAACCTGACTGGGCTCCTATAACCCCCCATATCCCAACTACTTTCCAAAATCCCTACCTCAAAGTACATAAAGGTGTAGGAGAACATCTAAATATAAGCCATAACATCTACACACACTCATATTAATAGCAACACAATGCACAGCAGCTCTACTGGGAGCAGCCTAGATGCTCATCCAGAGAAGAATGGATGAAGAACAAGTGTACATACCCAACAGAATACTATTCAGCCATAAACAAGAATGAAATTATGCCATTTGCAGAAAAATGGCAGCACTGGAGATGGTAATGTTACGTGATGTAAGCCTGAGACAAAGTCAAGTAGCGAATGGCTCTTCTTATGCAAGAAAGATAGCACATAAATAAAGAGTAGAACAAAGGAAAGGTAGCAGAAAACAAAACACAACTTACAGGAAATGGGAAAGGGGATTGTAGGAAGAGAAAGAGGGGGTGAGAAAGTGGGTAATGGGATGGAAAATGATTAAAATAGGCTATATCAGTGTAAATATTATATATTACAAAGACACACTAATTTTTAAAAGAAGAAATTATAAATACAAACACTGTTCACATTTCCAGCTTCCTCACATTAGGCCCTTGCCCTCACCGTCCGCTAGTCCACAGCTCTCCATTTCACTCTTCACACCATCCCTCCCTCTCCTCTGTTCACCTCCATGACTCTTCCTTCACAAGGCCCAGGGCGTCTTTCACTTCTTGTCATCTCTTTGGCCTGGACCCCAGCCTAGGTCCATGCCATTATGCCCCTTCCAGGGCCCAAGGAGAAACTTCACATTCCATCCATTTTTTCTGAAAGCAGCCAGAGATACTGACTTAAAATGTCATCATATCATGGCACTTCCCTGATTAAATTTTTTATACTTGTCTTGGGATCACTTAGAACATTAACTCTTTACAAAGGTTATCAAGACCTCAGAAATCAACTATTTTGTTGGTTTGGCTTGGCTTAGCTTGGCTTTGTTTGATTGGGTTTGGTTTGGTTTAGTTTTACTATGCTAGAAACTTTATCTGAGGAGCCCAGGCCAGCAACGCCTTAGTTAAGGCAAAACCCTCAACCCCCAAGGCCTTAGTTGATATGCACCTACCTCTTCATCTTCATCTCATCTTTCTCCTTCTCTCTCTTCTTGCTCCTGTGCTTGACTCATGCCTTCTGAACCCTCAGAATCCACCTTAAGCTATGCCTGTTCAGAGACTTCCTTGACAACCCTCTCAAAAACAGATTTCTTCTCACTGCCTCCCATTGCTCCTCACCCATTAGCTATAGTCTATATTCCAATTCCTTCATTCCTACTATTTCCATAATTTGTAATTGTTTTAATTATATATGTGCTTTGTATCTTCCCTGAGACTTTAAGTTCTCAAGGCCAGGGGTTTAAGCTTTATTTACTGTGCACTGGACAGAGAAATATAAATGTTAAGGGCATAGGTTTGGAATCTAAATAGCCTGGGTCCAAATGTCATCTTGCTAATTCATAGGTTTCTGACCTTGACTTATTTTTTTACTCTAATGACTTCTTACCTGAAATATGAAGATGAAATGCTACTGACCTAAAGGCTTTTAGGACAAATAACAGACATAAAGGTTTAGCATACAATAAGTACATGATAAAGATTAGTTATTATTTTCACACCTAGAATATATTAAGTGCTGAATAAGTATTTCCTAAAAGAATGACACCTTCAGACAGTGGTCTTTGCAAGAAATGTCAAAACCAGCTAGAGATAATCTATCAGATTAAGAAATGAGTCTTAGCCAGGAGAGATTTATAACCTCCAGTAAATTGTCATTGCTGTTTATAATCTATTCATTCATTCCAGGTTGACTTCCCAAATGGCTTTTCTAACCATCCATCACTTTCTTTAATCCCTCAAAGGACTGCTCACAGCCTGTACCCTAGTACATCAAAATAATAAAAACATTTCAATGACTATGAATATCCAATTTCCTGCCCCTCCGCCTCTAAATTGAACTCCACTGTTGTGGCTTAGATCAATGATGTCCTCCAAAACCTCCTGTGTTGGAAGGTGACTGGATCATGGAGCCTCTGTGCTGAAAGTACTGTGGGGCCTAATGGGACACCACCAGGACCTGCAGTTTCTAGGTACTTGGTACTTTCCTCACTACTCCTGCACACTGCCTCCAGGCCGCCATGACAGCCACTGGCCCCCTCCTCAGAAGGACAGTCCAAAGTGCTCTGTCTGAGTTTGAATCTGCCATGGACCAGCTAAAAACTTCCTATACTATCAGGCCAAATAATCCTGCCTTCCTTCAGAATCATGAGAGTTGGGTATTGTGTCTCAGTGAACAGGAATGAGACATGTACTTCTACCTATTTTCTTTAGCAACTCATAAAAAGAAAGACTCTTGCTTATGCCTATGTTGCTTAAGGTCCCAGCTGCCTTCATCCTTGGCATGCCCCTGACATTTTGCCTTTGTATTCCACCTGTACCTTCAGCATGTGTTCTTGTGCTCTGTTGACAAGCATGGCAATAGCTTTCCCAAGAATTAATCAAAGTTTCTAGTCATCTTATCTCCTTTAATGACCAAATTTCTTGTCCATACTGAATCCATTTATTTCCTCATTATCATTTTTTGCCAATCACTTGCAGCCACACTTCTCACTCTAATATTTCTTGTCCCTTTGCAATAAGGCTGTGTATTTTCACTCTCTGTGATTTTATCATTCTCTGTGTTTCCAGTACATCCTTGCTAGCCACTATATTTCTCCATTCATAAATCAAATATTTTGTAAATCTGCTTTTAATGCTTCTTCCTGTTTAGCCTACCCTATTGCCTACAAAAGTATTCATTTTATTCTGTTGTGATAATATTTCATATATTTCTAGTGTACTTTAAATTCTTTTTTGAGCAATGTAAATAGATAGATATGTAAATAAATAGGTACTTCCACCTCTAAGTTTTGAGCTTCTTAAAGGCAGTGATTATGTCTTGTTCATCTTTGATTTGATTTTTTTTTTTTTTTTTTTTTTTTTTGCAGAACCAGGAATTGAACTCAGACCCTTGTGCTTCCCAGGGAAGCGCTTATAACACTGAGCCATCTCCCTGGCCCCTCATCTTTGAATATTGATTTGATAATTTAGCATCTAAAAAAAAGTGTTTGTTATAGCATTTTTATCATTGTGCTAAGCATTTTACCTTTCTAAGAATATCAAAAGGAAATATGTTCTTCTCCTTTATAAGTAAAGATATCAAACCCTAACATGCTTAGTGTACTTGTGTAGCTATCCTTCTTAGCCATCATATTGTACTTTCCCCTAAAAAATATTGAAACAGAGGAGAAAAGAAGTGGGTAAGTTTTCAGGTGGGCCTATGAATATAAACCCAACTGCTAAAACAACTTTACTAACAAATGTGCTTTTTGCATTATCTATTTCCAGTCCCCAAAGGTTTTTTTTTTTTTTTTTCCAGCACTAGTTTAAAGACAAAGTTGAGAACAGCAAGTAAAATGACACCCATTCAACTATCAGAACTTTCTTGGTTTTCTATAAAGTTCCCAGAGCATTGTTACTAATTCTTTGCTTAGAGCCTTTTTACTAAGATGGTGCCAAATGCGAAGAAGGAAGCCCCTGCCCCTCCCAAAACTGAAGCCAAAGCAAAAGTTTTGCAGGCCAAGAAGGCCAAGCTGAGAGGCATCCACAGCCACAAAAAAGAAGATATGCACATCACTCTCCTTCCAATGTCCCAAGACACTGCGGCTCCAGAGGCAGCCCAAGTACCCTCAGAAGAGCGCCCCCAGGAGAAACAAGCTTGGCCACTGTGCCATCATCAAGCTCCCCCAACCACAGAATCAGCCATAAAGATCGAGGACAACAACACACTCATGTTCACTGTAGATGTCAACGCCAACAAGCACCAAATCAAACAAGCTGTAAAGAAGCTCTATGACATCGATGTTGCCAAGGTCAATACCCTAATCAGGGTTCATGGACAGAAGAAGGCGTATGTGGTACTGTATCCCAATTATGATGCAGTGGATGTTGCCAATAAAATTGGGATCATCTAAACTGAGTCCAGCTGGCTAATTCTAAATATATACATTTTTTTTCAGTAAAAAACTAAAACTAAAAATAAAATAAAATTCTTTGCTTTGAGAGAAATAAACAATGGAAACTCAGACCACTTCCTAAGTTTTCACAAAGGTAAGAAAGATTCATGAAGGGAACTACAAATGTTAACAAACATAATATTACCTCATTAAACTAACACAAATTTATTATTATATCAAATCTGGCAGAATTTAGGGATATGGGATCTTACTCAATTCTTTTTTTTTAAGGAACCGGGGATTGAACTCAGGCCCTTCTGCTTGCCAAAGAAGTGCTTATTCCACTGAGTTATCTCCCTGGCCCCTGGATCTTACTTAAATAACGGGTGAAATTAAAAAGGTAGAAGAACTAAGTGAAAGCCATAAACAAAAAATGAACATTATGTCAAAATTGGGGAGAATAAATAATTGTCAATTGAATGGACAGAAAGCATTAAAGGAAGAAATCTTCTCTTACCCATTACAGTATTATAGTGATGTAATATTGGAAGCATTAAAACTACCATATTCAAACATTTTTTTAAAGAACACAAAATAGAGATATAAAGAAAAAATAGCATTAGAAAAGGTACAAGATTTCATTAAACAAAGTAATAGTATTCAACAATGGTCGCTGTATTACATGATGCTATCCTCATTATGAGACATAAACAGGTAAGATTTGTTTAAAGAAAACAAATAATGAAGAAGTTATGAGAAATTCAAAAGAGAAAAAAAAAAAGGATAACTGCTCCTTTCAAAAACCCAGCAGAAATTGACAATACAGTTGTCTAAACTGTTGTATGCACGTAAATAGATCTTTCCCATTTCTTTCATTTGTCCTTTTCCTCATCTTGGTTTTTCCCTTCCATTGAACAATTTCCTTCCCTTTCACAGTATCTGTCTCCCCTTCAGATTTTCATTACTCTTTCAGGTTCTCACAGTAGCAAGATAATATGATGTTTGCACATATGGATTTCATTTATTTCTCTTACCAATATAGTCTCAAGCTGCATCCATTTATCTACAATAGCCTCGAATTTACCTTTTTTCTTATTGCTGAATAATATTCTATTGTGTAAAAATATCATATCATTTTTGTCCATTCCTCAGTTGATGGACATTTGTGTTGTTTCCAAGATTTAGCTATGACAAATTGTGCCGATATAAACATGGGTGCACAATTATCAATGCGGCATGATGATTTCATTTCTTTTGGAAAGATACCTAGGAGGGGAATAGCTAGTTGAATGCAACATCCAATCCTAGCTTCTTGAGGAATCCTCCGTCCTGATTTCCATAGGATTATACCAGCCTGCACGGCCACCAACAGTGGAGTAGGGTTCCTTTCCCCCACAGCCTCTACAGAATTTGTTATTGGTTGACTTCTTGATGATAGATATTCTTTTCTGATGTAAGACAGTATCTCAGTGTCATTTTCATTTGCATCTCTTGAATGACCAATGATTTTGAACATTTTTAATATATTTATTGGCCATTTGTATCTCTTTCTATTTGTGAGGAAGTGCATATTTACCTCAGATGCCCACATTTGGATTAGGTCTTTGAATTTTGGGTCTGATTTTTTTAATTATTTATATGTTCTACACCATTTCAAATGTTTGAAGATTATAAAGCACATGGCTATGATTCACTCAATATTGATGCATGTTCATATCCAGAGAGGCAGACAAGAAGGGACAAAGAAATTCCAGAGATACTGAAAGATTTATCTTTCTACAAAAAACAAAAACTTGTACTGTATCTTAATTTTTATAAGAAATACATTTCTTAATGTATAGGTACAGATTTATTCTAAAATATAATAATAACCCAATAGAGAAAAATTTCAATAAATAAAATATTTTTGAACTTAATTTTGTTTGTAGGAGTTACAGGTAATAAGACAATTGCCAAATTATAGAATATAAAGTTCAGATAAATTGACATGGTCTGTATTTTTGGATGAGGAAAGCCTCAAGGGGTAAAATGAACTACCCAAAGCCTCCTAAACTACTAAGTATTATGGATGACAAGAACTATTAATCAGTCAGGGAAGAAAAAGAATATGTATCAATTAAGTTAATCAATGGAAGCAAAAGTGATTTCTGATAAGATATTTAGTTTACTTCTATTCATTAACAGTGATGATTATGGCTAAGATTCTCTGCTTTGGAAAGGGGGGAGACAAGCCCTTCCCTTGCTTCCCTGAAGAATCAACTTCTAAGTTTGAGCCTCCAATACAGGGATAAGAGAAAGCTTAGTGACTGCAGCTTTGGAAAGAGGAAAAGGAGAGTTCTGCAGCCAAGAGGGAAACAAAGAGAGTCCTGCTCCATGTAAGGAGTTCTCACCTACTATGCACTAGGCTGACCACATTTTATAACACTCCTAAGAATGGGGAGAAAAAAGCATATGGAGGGCACACAAAGCCTCAAGTCAGAACATAAAGAACCAAACAAATAACCTGGCCAAATAGCTCAATGGATTAAAGCACCTGCAAGCAGGCCCAGGGGCCAGGAACTTCATCCTGGGCCTGCCATAACGGCCCTGCCCCCAGGGTACACTGAGACCAGGATTGAGACTGGGTGTGGTGGTGCACACTTATAATCCCAAATCTTGGAAGGTTTTAAACAGGCAGATCCCTATGAGTTCCGTCTAGTAGTAAGGTAGTGAGACTCTGAACACACTGTAGATCCTTCTGTAAAATATTCTATATATATGTCAGGGACATAGCTCAGTGGAATAAGTGCTTGCCTGGCAAGCACAAGGTCCTGAATTTAATCCTTGGTACCACTAAACAAAAAAAAAAAATTATGAATAAATAAAAATACATAGCCTCATACTATTCAGCAGAGTAATTGAATTCATGTCTTAAAACACAAAAGTTCAACTGGGCAACTACTATTAGAGTATGTTCACCTTCTCAAGAACTAGTTCAAAGACTTCTTGTCCATTTTCTGTCTTAGTTGAAATAAACAGCAGTGAATAAAAGGCTGAAATCATGACTTTGACTGCCATTCAGCATGGAATCACCGAAACCTCACAAGCTTTGTGCTCTGAGCAACAGTTTGGTGGAGTGAGACTGGGTGAGGCTACCACACCATGGCACATGCAAGCTTCTTCTAGCACCACATATACCAAATTGTGTTTTCAACATTCTAGACAATTTGCTCTTCAGGATTCACAGCTCTAGAACCAGACCATGGAGCAATTATAATAATAACTTTTTAAATTTTTTAAGCTTCCATGAATATATGACTAGTAAAATCTAAATTAATTCTGTACAGTACAATGGTTCCAATGCCAGTTTCTTGGTTTTAAACTTATGTAAGTTGCTAATTAATTTGAGATGAAATCTTGGAAGGGACACTCATACCTTTCATAATTATTTATTTGCAGCCACTTGGAAACCTAGAGCTATATTAAAAGAAAAAAATAAACTCCAAGTCACAATTTTCCTAACTAAATTTTAAAATGTGAGTTACAGGACCAGGGAGATGGCTCAGTGGAATAAGCACTTCCCTGGCAAGTGAGTTCAACCCCCAGATCTGCAAAAAAAGAAAAGAAAAGAAATGTGAGTTACATTATGTTATAGCCTGACTCCATCTTGACCCCTCAGTCATTATCTTGTTCCCTCCTTGTTGTTTTGTTCTAACTTGTTCCAGTACTCCATCCTCAGAGCCCCGAGTTCCAGGAAAACTAGCTAATCAACCCCAAACCGCTGGTCCAACTGTTGTTAAAGTTAGCTAATCAATCTCAAACCGCCTGTCCAACTGCTGTTTGTGCCAGAAGATACAAATTAGCTGCCCAAATAGCCGTTACAACAGGCGCTAACCAATCATTTTAAAAGTTACCCCAAAGTAACCAACGTGATCTGCTTCTGTACAAAGCTTGCCTTATTCCCCCTTCCCCTCCCTGGTTTGCGGTTTTGAAGCTTAAATACTGCTCCTTGTAAAGGCCTGGCTGTACAAAGCTTGCCTTATTCCCCCTTCCCCTCCCTGGTTTGCGGTTTTGAAGCTTAAATACTGCTCCTTGTAAAGGCCTGGCGCGCCTCTTTGCCTTTCTGCATAGAGACTGCTGCAGGGTACCTGCTAAAATAAAGCGCTTCTTTGACTTTTGGACTTGCCTCATTGTCATTTGATTTTTTGAGTTACAACACCTTACAAATCAAGGGGAGAAGACCTTCATTTAAGAGTCATAACTTACACTGGAGTTTTAGCCCCAGTGGTTACTTTTCTGTGCACTTCCTGTCTAAGTAGCTTCCTTTCGCAGGTTTTCAGTAAAACCAGTGTTCACACAGTATTCCAAGATACGTGAAAAATTGTACAGCTGACTGTTGTAAGAAGTCTGGACCATACCTCATTTTGTTAATAGAGTTTTAGTGCAGATTGCTCTATGTTCTTATTTTACTGCACTGCTCATTTTCTTTCATTTGTTCTTCATAAAATGTTTTCATCATCAGAAAAGTGATTTTATAACAGGTACTAAGTATTTCCTCACATCATATTGTTGATCACATGTCTTTGTCTTCCTGGCAAAATATTTTTTTGAGCATCGCAAGAGCCAAACTAATAGGCTTTAACATTGAGATGAGAAAAAATATAATATCATTTTTATGGTGTCTTTAATTTTCCAGATAGTGTTTCCCACGGAATCATTACTTACTGCAGTTATTAGGTGGACACGTTCTGAGAGGCATCTGTGAACATGCTGCCTCGTGATAAACTGAACGAAAGAATGTAAACGTGCACTGCATTTCCTCTACCATCCTGCAGATGGTAGGAACTTAGGAACAGCCATGTCTTTAACTTGCCAACCGATTTTGAAAACTTGAAAGCAGTCAGCTGACACAGGGAGGAGAAGCAACCACTACGGGAGCAATAGGACCTTTGTGGCTGAGATGACTACGAGGAAGCTGTAGATGTAAAACATATTCTTTCTCAAAGAACGTGAAGAGATACTTGACCAATTTTTTCAACTTTAACTTTTTTTTTTTTTTTGCGGAACTGGGGATCAAACTCAGGCTCTTGCACTTGCCAGGGAAGTGCTTATTCCACTGAGCCATCTTCCCGGCTCCCTTGACCAATTTTTTTCAATGAGCAATTGTTAGATGAAATGTACTATCTTGATATATAGCCTACCACAGTGACATTGCTTTAGCCTGGACTTCCAAGCCTAAACCAAGCTCTTTTATTAGAGCTTGAGTACCTGCTGTATACCTGTCACTCAGAAGGAAGGATGGGACATTGTAGGACCCATCTTAGTCAGTAGAACGCTAACAGGAAACTTTTCCTTTATTCTCAGAACCTTTAATCACTTTTACTGAAGTGGTAGCTGACAGGTGAAATTATTCTTGCTTTTTTGTATCAATCAAATGGTGAGGGGGCCCTGCTAAGTGGGAGATGGTAAGGGGGATCTTGAGGTGCTCATTCTGTGTGTCTCTTTCTAAAGGCACAGGACAGTGCCAGGTGCTATCCCCTCTCCTCAGAGATTGGAGAGAAAAGTACATAGATGCTTTACTAATTACAATGCATTTAAATGTTTGGGAGGGATTTATTTATATCCTACAGTCAATATATTTAGTAAACTGGGGAAAACCTTGCTTGCAGTGACAATTTCTTCAACTGCATTAAACAGCTTTATTTCTAGCTCTAGCCAATGGAGGAGCATCATATAACTCCATTATGGCTTCTGCTTTATTTGCCCTTGCCTGTTCATTGACCTTGGGTTCTCCCCTTGATTGAATTTTGCTGTTCTATGCAGAAAGTAACAAAAAGGTGTTATAGGAGGGACATTATTTGCAACCTTCTGACCCAATTCTTACCTGACAATGATAAACCTCAGCAGAAATATGTGTATCCCATGTTGCCAAATAAACAGACAAGAGTCTTTCTAAGGATTCTGCAGAATAATTTACTATTGATAAAGTAACTGTTATTGAGGAAAATCAAATATATAATAATGGCAAAATGGTGACAAAATATCAGGCCTCATGTATCTGGGAAATTCAGCATTAGTAATTTGCCTTTCCCAGTCAATGTCCAAGTGCTATCTGAGAGCCTAAAATGTCACCTCCCACCTCATAAGACAGAAAGCCCCTGACAACAGAACCAAAGATAGACAAATGGTACTACTTCAAACTTGAAAACTCTTAGGAGGGTAACGGAGATCAGTAGTCTAAGAGCCTGTCTGGCAAGCATAAGGACCCAAGCATAAGGTTCGATCCCTAGTACCACATGCTACAGTGGGTCCATGCTGTGCTGGCTACTGAAAGTGGATGTGCTGCTACACACCTGTAATCCCAGTACTGGGGAGGTTGAGATAGGAAGATCACTATGAGTCTGAGGTGAGTAGAAACCCTATACCAGCTAAATAAATAAATCTTAAAAAACTCCCAAGAAAGAAAACAAACAATGGAGTGTAAAAACAACTTATCAAACAACTTATAAGCTATGTTTCAAATAAGTTAATAATTAGAATATATAAAATATATCTATGTCTCAAAAATTACAACAAAATAATTCTGTTAAGACAGACAAGATGGGGTGTATTCAGGGCAGTATGGCCATAGACATAGTTCTATTAAGAAACAGTCAAAAGACTTCAATAGTTTTGCAACAACAATATATCAATGACCAATAAGCATATGAAAAGATGTTGGACATCACCTATCCTTAATAAAATGAAAATTAAAACTACAATCATAAATCCCCCACACTCAGTAGGCCAGCCACTACTTCAAGAAAGACAGAAAATAAGTACTGGTGAAGATATGGAGAAATTGAAACCATTGTACACATTCATGATAACATAAAATAACTGCTGAGAGAAATAATATGGAGATTCCTCAGAAAATTAAAACTATAACCAGCATATGATCTATTCAACCACATTCCTTATGAGTTTAAAATAAGATCTCAGATTTGACCCAGAGCCCATACCAGGCGTGTGAGTGAAACCACCTGGGGCCCACCATACCTCATTCAACCCAAAGTCAAGGCCTGCAGTATGAGTGAGACTTCCCAGGACCAGCCGGATCCTGATTATACCCAGAACCCAGGGCAGCGGTGTAAGTAAGACCACCAGGGCCACCAGATGCTTATTGGACCCAGAGTCCAGGCCTGGGGTGAAACCCTGCAGCAGAATTTCCTGCAAAGAGACTAGAGGCAAGACTCACCCAACTGATTCAGGAACAGAATATATTGCCAGAGTGGCACACTTAAACTCCAAGGCCTGCAACAGGAAACAGAGCACAGCAACCAGATCCAAGACACACCCACTTGGATGAGTTTGAACTTGATAGATCCAGACCTGGTGTTAAGGGAATAAATCTAAGTTCTATATCAAAGGCCAGAAGACAGTGCTACAGAAAATGACAAAGAGAAGGAACAAAAAGCAGTTTCAGGCCCTGTGTACACCCAAAACAAATGCAGAAGACACTAGCACAGAACAAATTTGAAATCACACTCCTGAAATCTCTGAATTAATACTGTCAGCAGTAAAGAAACATCTCTGCAGAAAGGAATAGAGGAAATCAATCAGAAATAATTTCTAAAGTAAAAAAAAAGAAATGTTAACTATAATAAAAGAATTATAATGCTTATAAAGACTACACTGATAAAAAGTTAAGAACAGAAAAATGATGGAATCCTTGAAAGAGCAATTTAGGAAATAAATAGAATACATGAAGCAGATTCAAAGTCCTATACAGAAATTTAAAACCTCAATCACAAGCTGGAAAAACTGTTTAAAAGAAAGTGAAAACAGACTTTCAGACCTTCAAGACACCATTGCATCTAGTGAAAAAGTAATAAAAGATCTCTTAAAAACAACTAGGATGCAGGAAAAAATAATTCAATAACTGAAAGATGATGCAAAGATGAACAATGTGAGACTAATAGGAATCAATGAGAAGGAAGGAGTCAATACAAATGATATAAAAGGAATATAGATGGAAGTAATAGCAGAAAACGTCCCAAATATGGAAAAACAAACTAACTTTCAGGTAACCCAAGCATATAGAACTCCAAATAATATCAACTCAACTAAAACCACACCCAGACACATAATAATCAAGATCCCAGAAATTCAATACAGGAACAGTATACTAAAAGCCACTAAAGAAAAGAAATAGATCACATGTAAAGGAAAGATTTTTCTTCACAAACCATCAAATCAAGAAGAGCATGGAGCAAAGTACTACAAATCTTGCAAGAAAACAAATTCTAACCCAAACTGATATACCCTGAAAAACTGTCTTTCAAGTACAATGAAAAAATAAAATACTTCCATGACAAAGTACAACTAAAGAATTTCATCATGACAAAGCCAACCCTTCATAGACTACTAAAAGATGTTCTAGAGAGGGAGCAAGATGACAACTCCAAGAATGAAAATGGAAAGAACCCACCAAATAGGGCAAAAAATTAAACACAGGAGAAAATGAGGCATACAAAAGCAGTCTTTCAGTCACTTTTTTGTATACAGAAGCAAAATTTTTCCATAAGCATATTCTACAAATGAACTTCTGCAACCTATGGGTCATGATTCTAACAGGGTCTACAGGGTGGACATTAAGGAAATAACAGTAGCTGAGTCCCACAAGTGACACATGACCACCAGGAAGTGACATGGTCATTATCCATATCCACAACACACTAGAACTTTGTCCAATATCCTATCCCCAAACTGTTAGAAGTGCTGATCATTTATTTGCCATTCCATTATTTATCTTGTGCTTCACTCCTAGCAATTCTTTGCTATCATGAAAACTTTTTTAGTTGAATTGTTTTGAAGCATTTCATTTTTAATTAATTATTATTTAATTCTTAATATTACTTGATCTTAATTTTTGTCTTAAGATTGATGCTATATCTTTGACTTAAACTTTATTTAAAAGACATGGTATGATATTTTCTCCTACTATTAGAAACTTTAAAAAGTGTATTTCCATTTTCCATTCACCTTATATTACTTCTCCCCTGTCTTTTACACACATACATATGAAAAAATATGTGTATAACCTGACATAAGATTGGTACTATTTCGTAGAAACCTTTGACCTTTTAAATTGGTTCACCTATTTTACATATTACTGCCTAACTATCATTTTGAAGGTCTTTATTCTGCATCTCTTGTCTTCTGAATTATTCTGTCTGTTACTTCCTATTCCTTTGTTTGGAGTTATTAGAATATTTTGAGTTTGTATAACTGGAAAATATTTTATTTTATTTTTCAAAGTTATGTTTGCAAAGTGTAAAATACAACAAGGACAGAACTTGATCCCACCCACACCCGCCCAGCCCAGAGACTGGCCTGAGACAGCGCCACTGACTCCACCACCCTCCTCGGTCCTGTCCACGCACACCCAAACCCGAGAGACTGGCCTGAGACAGCTGCTGACTCCAGCTGCCTCCTGGATCCCGCCCCAAGCTCTCCCAGTGAGTGAGAATTTGCAGGACTCACAAGGCTTCCCAGATCAGTGAGTGTGTGGTGAGTCTAAGGGAGAGCCTTTGGCATCTTGCTGCACGTGCTACCCAGATCCCCACCCCGAAACCCTCCAAGCCAGTGACTGGCCTGAAACCTCAGGACTCACTCACCAGCACCTCCCCAGATCCCCTGCCCTAAAGCCCGCTGAACGAGTGGGCATTTCCCCAATTCCCTGGGCATCAAAGTCCAGTGAGTGTAGAACTCAAGGCCTGCCATGCCAAAGAGACATTTCCCAGGGATTCCCTGTCCCCGCCCCCCGTGGCCTGAGACCCAGCGCAGCGTGGCAGGTGAGAGCTCCAGGCTCACTGCACCAGAGAAACATTTCCCAGCCTTCTTTGGTTCTGGCCTATAAACCTGGACTCAGCACAGGTTGGCTGACCCATTACAGCCTACCAGGTGAATAAGATCAACCACTATCCTTTTGGGAGCCCAGCAGACCCACCAAATCACAAGCCTGCCCACCTAGAGAGTGACCTGCCTGACACAGGAGGGCTGACTCTGGCAATTTTTCTGATCATCGCCCCAAAGCCAGCCAAGTCAATGGGAATTTTCATTACTTGTTCTGCATCCCAGTTTGGTCTGTGCTCGCCTGACCAGGGAACCAACAGTGGGGAACCACAGGAGCTGCAGCAAAAAGGAACTGAACACAACAGCTAGATCCAGAATAGGCAAACCTGGATAATCTCAAACTTAATAGACTGGCACCTGAATCTCATAACAAGCTAAGGTTATACCTGCACCAAAGCTCTACACCAAATGACAAAGGTCAATGCTATACAAAATAGACAAAGACAAGGAGAAAAGTGCAATCCCAGACCTTGAGTCCACCAGTAAGGGCAGAGTATACTAGCACAGCTGTAATGAATGAATTAACACATATAGCAGCAAAGGAACAACAGCAGAAATGTATAGAGGAAATCAGATGAGAAGTAATTGCCCAAATTAAAAAAGAAACATCTGAATACATAGTATCTGAAATAAAGAATCAATTCCAGAAACATTGGGTGGAAAAATGAAGCTCACCCAGAAAAAGTGCAGAGAGCACTATTCCAGCTAAAACGTATGAATTAACAGCATCTGAAGCAAAGACAGAGCAGCAGAAAGGTCATGAGGAACATAAAGCAGAAATAATTTCTGAAATTAAAAAAAGAATTCTTTGAAAAAAACAAGAATTCTTTGAAACTATAGCATCTGAAAAAGAAACAAGTCTGGAAATATACAGAGGAAAACCCATTTGGAAGAAATACTGCAGAAAAAGAATTAATAACTACCTCTAAAGGAGACATGGATAAAAAAAAATTGAGGAGATCAGAAACATGACGGATTCCTTGAATGAGCAATATAGAAAAGAAATAGAACTCATGAAACAGAGTCAAAGAGATATACAAGAACTAAAAATATCAATCATGAGTCTACAAAACCATTTGAGTGAAAGCAAAGACAGACTTTCTGATCTTGAAGACGCTGGTGCGGCTAGTGAAAAGATGAGAAAGGATCTCTTAAAAACAACGAGAATGCAGGAAAAATAATCTATCACCTGCAAGATGATGCGAAGATGAACAATATAAGACTAATAGGCATCAAGGAGAAAGAAGGAGTCAATACAAATGATAGAAAGAGAATATGGGCAGAATTAATAGCAGAAAACTTCCCAAATATAAGCAAACAAACTAACATTCAGGTAACTGAAGCATACAGAATGCCAAAGAACTTCAACCCAACTAAAAACACACCGAGACATATATTAGTCAAGATACCAGAAATCCAACACAAGAATAATATACTAAAAGCTGCTACAGAGAAGTGGATCACATTCAAAGGAAAACTGATCAGAATTACAACCAACTTCTCTACACAAACCAGGAAGGCAAGCAGAGCATGAAGCAGAGTTCTTCAAGTCCTGCCCAAAACGAATTCCAGACCAGACTATTATACCCTGCAAGACTCTCTTTCAAGGTTGATGGAGAAGTGAAATACTTCCACAACAAAGAACAACTAAACAATTTCATGATGACAAAGCCATCCCTTCACAGGCTGCTGAAAGATATTCTAGAGAGAGACCACAATGACCAGAACTCCATGAATGAGAATGGAAGGAACCCACTAAACAGGACAGACAATTAAACACAGGATACAAAGGAGTAAATAACACCAGGTAAATATCATGAAAAACATAAGTCAATACATTTCAATTATAACCATCAATGTAAACGGACTCAATTCTCCAATTAAGAGAAATAGACTGGCACAGCAGATAAGGAAACAATATCCAACAATATGCTATATGCAAGAAACACACTGAACTCAAAAGGACATTCATAGGCTCAAAGTCAAAGGATGGAAAACAATACTACATGCACCAGCACCTCAGAAAAAAGCAGGAGTAGCAATTTTGTTCTCAGACAGTCTCAACTTTAAACGAAAAAGGATCAAATGACACAAAGAAGGCCACTATATATTAGTCAGGGGAAAAATTCAACAGCAAGAGGTAACACTCATAAATATCTATGCAACAAACACTGGAGCACCCAACTATGTAAGACAAATCTTAATGGACATGAAAAACCCAATATCTAAGAAGATAATATTAACAGGAGACCTTAACACCGCCTTGTCTGAAAAAGATAGATCAACCAAACAAAAAATTATCAAGGAAGTAGCAGAACTGAACCAGAGCTTGGAAGAAGTGAACCTAATGGACATATACATAGTGTTCCACTGAACTACAGCTGAACACACATTTTTTTCAGCTGCACATGGGTCATTTTCCAAATTAGACCACATAGTATTTCAGAGGTCATGCATAACTATATGCAAGAAAACAGAAATTATCCCATGCATATTATCTGAACACAGTGCAATGAAGCTAGAACTAAACTACAAAAGAAACCAGAAAATCCCACTAAATTCACGGAAACTAAACAACACCCTACTCAGCAATCAATGGGTCACAGAACAGATTAAACAAGAAATTCAACAATACCTACAGTTCAATGAAAATTCAAGCACAAATTACCAGAATCTATGGGATGCGATGAAAGCAGTTCTTAGAGGGAAAATCATAGCTATGCACTCACATATTAGGAAAACAGAACGGGAACAAATTAGCACCCTAATATTGCACCTCTGACAACTAGAAACAGAAGCACAAACAAAACCCAGAGCACAAAGATGGTAAGAAATCATAAAGATTAGAGAAGAAATTAATTCAATTGAGATGAAGAAAACAGTTCAAAGAAACCACAAATTAAAAAGTTGGTTCTTTGACAAACTAAATAATGTTGATCAAGCCTCTAGCCAACCTCATCAAAAAGAGGCAAGAGAAAATTCAAGTACATGCAAAAAGGAATGAAAGGGTCAAATCACCACACACCCAGTGGAAATTCAAAAGATTATCAATAGTTACTTCAAGAATCTTTACGCTCACAGAATAGAAGACACAGAACAAATAGAAAGATTCCTCGAAAGGTACAAATTACCAAAACTGAATCAAGAATATATAATAACTCTCAATAAGCCAATAACAGCCAACGAAATACAAAATGTAATAAAAAGCCTACCGACAAAGAAAAGTCCAGATCCTGATGGATTCACAGCTGAATTCTACAAGAAATTCAAAGAAAACATAATCCCACACTCCACAAACTCTTCAATGAAATTGAAAAGGAAGCAGTCCTCCCAAAATCATTTCTGGAGGGAAGTATTATACTGATTCCAAAACCAGGGAAAGACCTAAATAAAAAACAAAACTACAAGCCAATCTCCCTCATGAAAATAGTTGCAAAAATATCCAACAAAATCCTGGCAAATAGAATACAACAAATCATCAAGAAGATCATACACCATGGCCAGGTAGGATTCATCCCAGGAATGCAAAGATGATTCAATATTCAAAATCTATAAATGTAATACACTATATTAACAGACTGAAATCTAAAAACCACATGATCATCTCAATTGATGCAGAGAAAGCTTTTGACAAAGTCCAACACTCATTCATGTTTAAGATCCTACAGAAAATTGGAATAGATGGACTCTACCTTAACTCGGTAAAAGCCTTCTATGACAACCCAAAAGCTAATATAATCCTAAATGGGGAAAAACTGAAATCTTTTACTCTTAAATCAGGTACAAGACAAGGATGTCCTCTATCACCCTCCTATTCAATATAGTTTTGGAAGCATTAGCAACAGCCATTAGAAAAGAGGAAGAAATAAAAGGAACAAGAATAAATAAAGAAGAAGTTAAATTATCACTATTTGCAGATGACATTCAAGCTGGCTATCCCCCTACTGGGAATTTCCCCAGAGGAACTGAAAACATTATATCATAGTGATATATGTGTACCTATGTTTATAGCAGCACAATTTGTGTAAGCAAAATCTTGGAAACAGCCAAGATGTCCATCACATGAGGAATGGTTGAAAAAAATGTGGCATTTCTATATATTACTCAGCTATTAATGATAAGCTTGAAGCATTTATATTGAAGTGGATGCCACTTGAACATATACTCATAAGTGAAACACACCAGACACACATTTGCAAATATTGTATAGTTTCCCTAGTATAAGAAGCAAAAAGAAGAAATACAAATAGAAATATACAACAACTAAAAATATTTGAGTCAGATAAGGCAAAGTGAATGGTATATGCTGCAGGATACTAACCAGCTTTTCTTCTGGATGGTTAACAACCGAAGTTCACAGATCAAAACTGGAGAACTACAAGAGCTATAAGGCCAGCCAACATTTTGGCCCTAGCCTTTCAAGTTCAGCAAAGACTCAGGACATAGGAGAACCTGTACTGCAACGTCATGAAACTCAGTTGAGCTCCAAATTTTCTGAACAAGGAGATTGCGGAGCCACAGAGGAAAGAGATTGAAGTTCCATAGTGTGCCTGGGGAGAGTGAAATGGAGAGAAAACTTTCTCTCAGGTTCTCACAGAGAGCAAACTGGTCAAGCGTTGGCTGTGACTCATCCACATGGATGACACAGACAAAGGATCTACAGAATAAGGTACAGGACTACAAGATAAACCCTGAGGGGACTTCACTGACCTCATAAGGAACAAAAAGTACATGTGTTGGTATGCAGGTCTTGCTCTATCTAGATCTTAACCATCCAGCAGAAAAGTATAAAAATGAGGTATACACTGCAGGGACATAATAATAAGGTGAGCTGTATATGGCTGTGTTCGACAACTTCTTTGGATAACTCACTATTGTTGTGGAATGCTGGACTGTGTTGGATTGTGTCATCGAGTTCAGGCACCTAAATTAGTCGAATGACAATGAAGTGCCCATCTTTGACTGGTGTAGGCAAAGGAAGGGGTGTAGAAAGGAAGAATCATGATGTGTGTTTATGGACAGTACCATTGGGATAGATAACGCCATGCTTCTACGTAATTCTATGAGAGGTAAGATTTGCACTAATGGTGGTTGGACAGTGTATTATGTCGGCTTCTAGTACTATGGAAGACCACTAGGAAAACAACAAGGTAGAAAATATTAATTATTGAATCTTTGATGTAAATCACCTATAAAAAATAAGATATGCAAACAGCTACACTCTCTTAATTTACTGATAAGGGACATATGCTATAATAATGTCTGTTAGTATAATATCATGTATGCACCTTCTATGATACCAAAGCATTACGAAAAGTTTGCAATGTATAAATTTATCAAATCCATCTTGTCAAGTTATCTTAAAACTGTCTCATTGATATTTGTACTTCAATAAAATAAAAAAATATGTACTAGGGATAACCACTAGGAAGATAACAATGTAAAAAGTATTAATTATTGAAACTGTACTATAATTCAACTGCAAAAAAAAAGGTATACAGCTATTTTCTCTTAATTCATTGATTAGAGACATCTGCTCTAATAGTGTTTGTAAATAGAATATCATGTATGCACCTTATACAACAAAAAAAACACTACAAAAATAATATGCAATGTATTAATTATTGAATCTGTCCTACTAATTTGATTTGAAACTGTCTCATTGCTATCTGTTCTTCAATAAAATAAAATAAAAATTAAAAATAAAAATAAAACCACAAAAAAAACAAGGACAGATCTTTTTTTTCTTTCAGTCCTTTAATTAGTCTAATTTCTTATACACTTGATCTTTTTTCTTCCTAATGTGAAAAAAATGCTATTTAATTTTGTCCTCTCGTAGCTAATATGCTTCATGTATATGCTTTAATGATTTTTTTCTTTACAATAAGTTATGGACAATTTCATTTTTTGTATAATGGTATGATTTCATTCAAATTTCTTGTGCATAA
>PVKA01012337.1:0-58148 GCA_004027165.1 Ctenomys sociabilis
TTTTTTTTTTTTGTATATCATTTCTAATACTATCTTTTTTTCTATCACTATTTTGTATTCTTTAAAAAATAAAATAAAATTAAATTAAAAAAAGCACAGCAGTAGTTCCCACTTTGGGGAGGAAAGTAAAATACTCAGAAGAAAGATGGCCCCCAGCAAACGTGACTGGACTCCGGGCAGCTGACTAGACGGAGTGAATGAATGGAGATTAAAATGGATCACTGAAATGAGACCTACATCTGGGAGTCTTGGGAGTGGCTTCCTGATACTGACAGAGACAAAGGGATTGCCAAGGTGCGCTATGCCTCAGTAGTTTGGCTGATCGTCACAGATCCCCTCTTAGAGGCTAACAGGTCTGTGGGGATCTGTAGAGGAAGGAGTGAGATGCCCTCCAGGGATACCTGTTACATCATTATCTTGGGAGCAAGAGGACTTCACGAGTGTCTGCAGACTGGCAATCTTATCAATGTTCTACCAAAAGCATTGTTGGTCAGCCCACGGCAGAGGCTCTTTGATACCAGGTAAAAACTTGCAGTCACAACCGAATATTGTAAAGTGTCAGAGATGGACTTCAGAAGCATTTTAGATTAGAGGAAATAGATCCCCCTAACTACAAAAAGATCAAAAAACAGGTAAAGCTTTTCAGGATTCTCAGTGCTGGAACTCCCACTACTTGTCCCGGTGGGTCTCCCTCACCACCAGAAGAATGGCCAGAGGGTGCAAGGACTGAGAGATGCGGCTGGCCTGGGACACACAAAGGCACACACCTACATGCACATGTGCAGGTGTCCTTCCATGACCCACGATTTTACACCAGGTGACCTCTCAGAGGGACAGGAGCAATCCGTGCCTACTGCCTCATCCGTAAGCAGGGCCCTCTTCGGGGTACCTCAATGGGTTGTGCGCTCTGTTATTCCATGGAATTGGTGACTCCTGGCCACCGACCATTTAGCTGAAGAAGCACGTGGTATTCCGAACAGACTGGTCTAAAAGTCCTGATGGCTATGGACCGGATGGATCAGGTTCTCATTAACATTTTGGTGTTGAGTTTTCGAAAATGCCAAACTTCACTGATAGAGCTAAAGCCATGCTACAATTGATTAAATAAACCATCCCTGGCCCTAAGAAGCAGAGGAGGCGTGACTTCTGTGTCACAACAAACAAGAGCTGACAGCAGGCAGGTTCACATGTGCCTATATAGCGGCAGTGCTGATGAAATCCAGATGGCCCCACAGCTGGAACCTACTGAGGAGCTACTGCTCCCTTCTACTGCGCCACCTCGATCACCCCTCCTCAGCCAATGTCCATGCCCTTCATGTTGCCCGGGTCCAGCCAGAGCAATCCCATGGACATACGTAGGATGACTGAGTCAGAGGGGGGATGTAACGGGAGATTAGAGAAACAGAAGCAGAAACCAGGACAAAACCCGGATGACTAACACAGCAAGATCAGTCCTCTGTGGCAGAGGGCCGTATCCATGGCTGGCGACTGTGAAGCCATTGCACGCTTCCTGTGCCCTGTGTACTGGACGAAATGGCTCCTGCTATATCCCTGGGAAGGTGTTACTCAGTGCTGACCTGGTCCCTTCCCAGCAATGGAGGCCGAGACCTTGACTGGCCTAGCCCATGGCCATCAACAGAACAGCCTCACCCCTGTAAGTACGGGCACATCTTCTATTTGCCTGGCGTCTGAGCAGGGTGCCCCTTATCTTGTCACCGCACGCGGCTGCTAAGATAGCTCTCCTGCTCTCTCTGCACTTGCCATAGTTTAAACCAACTTCCACTTTGCACCATATCAGTCTTGACTCCCCTATGCTCCAGGAAGAGCCCCACTTCTTCGTTCTTCACCAGGGAAGCGAGATATCAAAGAGATGGAGACTCATTATAGGGAACCCAGCCCCCTCAGAGACCCCTGCATTAAACTGAGGCCAAATTTGATTCCACCTGTACACTAATAAGCAGCTTTTGGCTAATTCATTTTCACTATCACTTGGGCTAGAAATTGACAAGTAGAGAGGTGATGAGTGGGTACACTGATCCTTAATCAATACTGGGAGTTTCTTAAAGTGTTACCACGAACAGTTTTTCCTTCTGTCTATCAATGTGCTTTCCGGGAGGAAGAATCAGATACATAATACTCTGTTGCCTGGACACAAAATGAACTGACAAATCCCCTTTCCTGTGCTAAAAATCTATTTAACGCAACAGAAATAAGGTGAGTATCATCCGAAAGAAAGGGGGGGACAGCAGCAAATCCAGTCCTACCTGAAGCAAACGTCCCTGCTCCTGCTGCCACTTTTCCTGTCGCCGCCGCTCCTCTTCCGGGTCCCAGGCCCAGAACTTAAACTGCTCAGAAAAATGAAACTATGAGCAGCATCCCCAAGGACGGGGCCAGAGAAACAAGACAATTAGCTTCCAGCTTGGCATCAGACGGACACACAAAAGCCTTCTCATCTGTTCCTGCCCTCATTGGTAGATAAGCTTCCTCTCCTCCCAGCACTGGGGGTTGAACCAAGGGCCTCTGCACTTCCCCCAGCCCTTCTTTTAATTTTATTTTGAGACAAGATCTTGCTAAATCCCTAAGTTTCCCAGGCTGGACTTGAACTTTTGACCCTCCTGTATCAGTTTCCCTGACTTCTGGAAATACAGGTGTGTGCCACTGTGCCCAGCATCAGAACGTTTACACAATGTTGCTCCTTCTGTAGTTTACTCCCAAGATGCTGGTATGATGCTGGGAGCTCTTTGGAAACTAATGAAACATGAAGTAATTAGGTACAGAAATGGAAGGCTTTGCTTCATTTTCGTTGGAAGTGGCAACTCGATTGTGTTCAGGCACAACATGTACCTTCTGTGTATTGATCCTAGGTCCACGCCAATGGGAGCGATTGTTTTTGCAGAATGTAAGAAGTGGTGTATTCTGCACACCAAGCAGCTAATCCTTTGTATTCTGTTGCTGTCCACACCAGTTTTCCATAAATTGGGTTAACTTACTGGTGCCCACCTGTCCTATCCAAGATCCAGGCAAAAACTCAAGCCCAATGGATTCTAAAGCAATCTTAATGGAAGGAAGGAAGGAAGGAAGGAAGGAAGGAAGGAAGGAAGGAAGGAAGAAAGGAAAGATGCACCTACATTGAGCATTTACAGACCCTTTGTTGTTATTCTCTAATTAACATAGATGAAAACCACTTACATAGCATTTATACTGCATTAGGTATTATAATTAATCTAGAGATGATTTCAAGTATATAAGATATGTGAGGA
Source organism: Ctenomys sociabilis (assembly GCA_004027165.1). Taxonomy (NCBI): domain Eukaryota; kingdom Metazoa; phylum Chordata; class Mammalia; order Rodentia; family Ctenomyidae; genus Ctenomys; species Ctenomys sociabilis. Next base: position 3,261 of record PVKA01012337.1, read on the forward strand.
GTTATATGCAAATACTACACCATCTTATATAAGGGTCTTGGGCATCCAAGGAGTTGGGCATCTGCAGGTGTCCTGGATCCCATCTCCACAGACACTGAGGCATGAGTTAGTGGGAGAAGGGTGCACAGACCAGCCTGGTCCCCAGAGATCTCCCCTGCCACTCAGGGGCACCATGGCCAGGCCAGCCCAGCAGAGTGTCCCTAGGCAGAGAATGCAGGCCATGCCAGGGGTAACACTGGATTTATCACCTTATGAACATTTATCACTCTCATGCATCCACATTTAGCCAGATGATATGTGTGCTTCATTTTGTACTCTTGTTGTGGCCCTTGCAGATGGGTGAGCTGGCCGTGATGTTCACAAAGTGTTACAGAAAAGCAGGAAGACAAGACAGGGAACATACATCCTGTATTGACTCTTGTGACTCACACTGCACGCTTCTGTACTACACACTATGGAAAATTATGCAGGAGGGAAGAGTATTTATTGTATATTAGCCAAATTTACTTAAATGACTATAAAATGCTATCCAAATGTAGATCCCAGATGGGAAGTTCTACTAGACTTTAATGATATTAAAGAACTCACACCTGCATTCTCCTAAGACTTGAAGGTCATTTAAATATTGACAACCTCTCACAGGGACATAGTCCATCGTAGAAAAGGGCAGTATTCATGTGAATAAGGTCATAGGGAGGAAAGTCCAATAGACGGAAAGTAAGAGAAACCATTAGGAACTATTGAATTCTCAGGTCAACACTAAGTGGTAGTAACCTCAAGAATAAGCCAACAAGGAGAGGTAGGTAAGAGAAAGTAGCATAGGATGGAGGATTCTGCACAGAGAACAGACTGGACAGAGAGAGAGAGAGAGAGACAGATAGACAGATAGACAGACAGACAGACAGATAGACAGAGACAAGGACAGAGACAGAGACAGACAGAGGCAGAGAGAGAGAGAGAGAGAGGATGATTAGATGTTTTCAAAGAAGATAAAGATGATAATACTGGCATAATAAACAAGAGGAGAAAACAGTGATGTGAAAGTTCCTCCTTTTGATGAGTATTTCTGATCTGGTGATTATTTACTATGGGCTGAGGATGGGCTGGGGTGTGTAGGTGGCCCAGGAAGATGGGGGCATGACTACACGAAGGATCAACAGATGACCATGTCACAGTTACCCTCAAGGGCAGATATGGATGATAGAAGAAACTGGCCTGGAAAGCACAGAGCCCACATCGCTCCTCACTGTCTGCTGCTGGTCTGCCTCTTCCCCTGGCCCTGGACTCCTCAAGGGTAGAGATGTCTCTTAGCCCTCTGAGTGCCCGAGACCTTGTGCTTTCCCCTCAGTAAGTGTTTGCTGCGTAAACAGTGAGATCGCTTCATGCAGGGTGATGCTGCCTTCCTAGTCCTGGGGTCACTCCAAAGCTGACTGAAAACAGCAGTCTCTAGAGGTTACATAATCTCGTGCTTGCTTTCTTTACAAACTTTACTACTTTCACGTTTCTTTTCTTCTTCTATTCTATGAGCTATTTCCTATCGAAAGAACATCAAATTTTCAGGGTAGCAGTATTTTCAGAGATCTTACTTATATAGGTCAGTAGCAGCTCTTTCTTGTCCTATTTCCATAACCAGCAATGATAGCGCATGCCTGTAGAGAGCTCCTCCTCTACCCTGCCTAGGGGCACATGAACAGTTTGCCATCCTTGTTCCAAAATAACTTAAAATGTGATCCATGGGTTATGTTGCATTCTTCAGTCTGCACCCTGAAACCCAACTTTGAGATCCCTCTGAGGTCCCCAACCCTCTAGGTAGATACCCCTTTCCAAGAAACTCAGGGTGCCTTGTGTCACTTTATGGCTGAACCTCCACAAACGGTCCTTTGTCATGGACTAGGCTGGAGAGATCGAGGGGTATGTGACAAATGATAGAACCCTCGCCATTCTGCCCAGGCACTTAGGAATTCCCAAAGGGAGACATCAAGAATTGCCACTGGCTATGCTGGGCCTCTTGGATTAGCCCCTGGAGAGGAGTGATTTGTTCCTGTGTCAGGAACTATGCTAGAGGAGTCTGTATAATTATTTCAATTAGGGCTCATGACAACTCTGAAAAACTGTATTATTATTATTTTGTCACACAGTCCAAAATGATGGAGGACAGCGAAGTCACACAGTATCTTCAGAGCACAGGGCTAGCAATTCTGGAACTTAACCTGTGACTGATTGCACAGCTGCCCCCAGGTGGCTCAAGGGCAGCACTGCAGTTGGTTGTGTCTGGCGGAAGGTCTCCAGGCCTGGTGGGAATTTCAGAGAAGGAACAAGGCCAGCAGGTTCAGCATTGGAAATACCAGTCCTGAGTATTTTTCAGGTATAATCTCAGGTATAATTCAGCATTGCTGGATTTCCACAGTATCATGTGCCTTGATATTTTCATCACCAAATACTTTACTTTATTTAAATAAAAAATAGAAAGCAATATGTACAAACAATGTAACTTAAGATACAGATTGTCACAAGAGACATGACAAAGACTGAATCTCCCAGAAAGTCTAGGCTGGGTCCTGTCTACCAGCAACACACTACACTGAAGTGTCTTTCTTCTTTTAAAGTGATTTCGACACCTACTAATTCTACTGCATTCTTTTTAACAGCTTATTCTATTTCCTGACATTGTTTTGTTTCCAGGGATCATAACTCCACATCATGTCAATCTAGGCCTTTATAATTTTCCCAGTGGCATTATGTGCAGCTTTAAATTATTCTTCTCAAATACAGATATGCTTTACAAAAATCAAATACATCATACACTCAAACCACACTAAATGAATGTCTTATTCCTGAAAATGAGTTACTTACAGGTGTAGTTAGAGGAGACTTCTCACTGTTTGGAGACTCCGCTACACAAAATATAAGAAAGGAAAAACAACAATGTTAGCGGCTCCTAGTTGCCATTCTTTTTGTTTCTCTCAGGGCAATGTAGTTTGTATATCAGCTTCAAATAAATTCTTTTTCTTTTCTTTTCTTTTTGTAAATCAAGAGCATTAGAAAATTGTAATAAGCAGACCCATGAAGCAAGTTGTACCCATCACCAAAAGAAGTTATGCCCAGTATAAAGTGATTGACTACGTCCGTGAGCAGCAGGTTCTAGACTACAGGAAGCAACAACTATTCCTACGGCTGCTGGTTCTCAGTGCCCCCTGCGTTCTGCTTGACTGAGCAGTTCACTCGCTGTCTGACACAAAGAAGTATCACACAGAGAGGCCAGATGTCATCCAGGAGAGAGAGAGAGAGAGAGAGTGAGTGCCACACAGTTAACAAGCCACACAGTTAAACAAATGGCTTAACACAGTTAAACCATTATCAGTTTCTGGCAAAAGTTTCTAATCTTTGTTTTAAAAAGGAGGGAGGGACAATAAAGAAAGAGGTGAATAATATTGTTTCTTTGGATCCTCAAAAATCAACATAAAATTGAATTTTAGAGTAACTGGTACCAATATTAAAAACAACAACAACAACAACAAAAAAAAACTATGGTAGCTCTTTGCTAACTGTGTGTCAGATACAAGCATTTTCCCCCCTGAAATCAGAAACAAAGACAAATGCCAGCCATCATTGGTTGCCCCAACATGGATTTTTGTGCAAAAGAAATGCAACTACCCAGTGTGTAGTTTACCTGACTGGGAGAAAAACTGGGAACGTCGCCAAGAGTTCTGAACTCTCAGCGGAACACTGGCTGTGCCAGGCGACTCTGGATCAGATGGCAGAACAGAACAAACAGAAAACCATGAAACCGGGGTGAAAAATGAACAGATCCATGCCCCCCACATATCAAAGAAGGCCTGGGTGTAACTGACACAAGAATTGAGAGCCAGCAAACTTTATGTATCAAGAGTTTCCCTAGTACAACCACACAAGACCCAAAGACACAAACACAGGTCAGCAGAACAAGGACAGCTTATACACCTGTGTATCGCTAGGGTCTTGGTGAAGTTCTACAGACTTATACTGAACGGTGACAGTGTTCAAATGTCAAATCAATCTCAATATGCTATTAAGAGCACAGTGCCCGCTTTACATTGCTTTTGGTGAATGCTAGAAAAATGCGAAAGGCAGCGGAGATGGGTGGCCTACCTATTTCACGCATTACACTTTATGACAGTCCTGCATGGAAGTCTGTAGCTGCTTTCCCTTTATACATAACAAGGGTGCTCTGTGCCAGTATGTGACTCATCAGATGCACAGCGATACTGCGGAGCACTGGCATCCCTAAATTCTAAGAATGCCAACCCTTTATTCTCAGGGCAAATAGACTTCAGGTTTTACTGTGTGCACATATTTAATTAAGACACAGTTGGGAGGCACCTTTCTACTGTTGTGGGGAAGTTGAGGCAAGGATGCTGTCACCAGCAAACGCATCTTATGAATGTTCTCGGAGGCTTGCAAGACTACTAATGCACATGTATGTTCAGATGCTCATGGCCCGGATGACCAGTCTGTAAATGACGTTACATAAATAGGCAGAGATCAATTTCGGGAGCAGAAAGTACTTATTGGGTGCGGCTTCAATGTTTCTGATTCTCTCTGTTCCTTTGGACTTGATGCTGGACCTCAGATTAGCCACTTAAATACAAAGTGACTTTTTATAGCCAAGCAGAGACCTGCTACTTCTTCCCACCCCCACCCTAACTAAAGACAAATCACCTCTTCTAAGATTACATTTATTAGAGGCCTCTTGCTTCCTGAAGGTAGGCACTGTTATTTTCATACCTATCACTGGTGTCTTTAAGGCACAATTTAAATAAATAGTACAAGTCAGTGGTATTCACTGTGGGCTGTGGGTCTGCTGAATCGGTACTGGGAAGGTTGGAGTGCAGGAATTACTGTTCCCGGGTCAGACAAAGAATCCGACAAGCGCTGCAGGGCCCGAAACAGATATGTTTTTGAAAACTGCTGCTTCCAGCCATGTCTCCATAAGGTAAATATTATTTTTTTAATAAAAGCCTTTAAGAAGAGTTTATTTTTACATTGTGCCTTGCTCTGTATTTCTCCTGTTGCTACCATTCTACAGTCACCAGACCACACTGTTAGCGCTTGTTCTGGGTCAGATACATACTAAGCTGTTCTTCATATAGTGCCTCCAGTACTCCTAAGGATTGGCCTGGTTAGCATTTCCTGTGTACAGGCAACAATCAGACACTAGAAAGAATATGATGGGTAAGATTACACCGCTAAGACCCAGATGATTAAATCATCTGAAATATTCTAGGGCACCGGTGGGGAACCTGCGGCACACATGTGCAGCAGCAGGCAGTTATGATTGTCATGACTGAAAGCTCCAAAAGACCTGCCACCACTGCCTTAGGGCTCCTGCATTTTGTTTTTATAATCATTCAACTTGAGTAAAGCATGAAATAAAGCTCTTTAACGCAACCGCACATTTCCACAAGTCAAAATGCTTCTTAACAACCATGAGTACATGTGCCAGTTAATTTCCTCCCAAGTGTTCCCTGTTTTGCATACAGAGAATTATGCTAATGGTGACCCAAACTGCTGCCCACCTTGCAAAGAGAAGTAATAAATCCCAGTCACCATGAGTCTGTACCATTCTGTCTCTACCTGAACTGATAAATCTACAAGCTGTACTTGGGGAAGTACATTTAAAGTAACAAAACAGAAACCGCTTAGGCTTATCTCTCAAATTCTAGTTGCTTCCCCATGTAGAGAACTTGCAAATATAAAAGCTCAGGGATAGATGTGTTGAAAAGCAACTCTCCCGGGTGGCAGGCTTCTCAAGGCCTGTCTTCCCTCTACTAGCCACACTGTATTCCTAAGGGACCTATCTGGCCACGCGGGTACCAGGGTTTCACACTAGGACAAAGTGATTAAAGTTGTGCTTTTAGACCAGAAAGGAGTAACGTATAACTGGTATGTGCCCTACAAGGGACTTGGAGATCATTGCTATTTTATGGACTCTAAACTCTTTTTAGGTATTGCCCCTTCACACATCAGAATAACATGTATCAAATACATAGAACACATTAAAATATGTGCTCAGGATCAGTGTTTGTAAATACATAGTGTACATACCAAGGCTATATTTTTAAAAATTTTTCATATACATTTTTGCTTGTTTGTTTTGAGATAGGGTCTCACTTTGTAGTGCAGGATGGCCTTGAACTCACTATGTAGCCCAGGCTGACCTCCATGGTATTACTGGTGTGCCACTGTACCTGGCATAGTTTTTTTTTTTTTTTTTTTTTGTCTTTTTGAGACAGGGTCTCACTATGCAGCTCAGGCTGGCCTTAAGCTCGCTTTGTAGCTCAGGCTGGGCTCGAACTCACAACAATCCTCCTGCCTCAGCTTCCCGAGTGCTGGGATTACAGGCATGCGCCACCACGCCCGGCCCTGGCATAGTTTTTAATGCAAAGAATTTTTGGAAATGTTAAAATTTTGCCTATTAGTAACATGTTTAATGAATGCTGTGACTCATTCCTCAGTGCTGATCATGTGCTCCCCAGAATTACTAGGTAAAAATCTGCCTTCACCCAAATGACTGCCAAATTAAGAGATTAATACTGTCAAATTAATTAAAACTGTCAAATTAATTAAAACTGCCAAATTACTGGCAATGAACAATAAAGTTGGCACAATAGTAAGACTGAAAACTTACTTAAAATTTAATGGATTTTTTTTTTTTTTCATTTTTGTCTTTTTTGGCCGAGAGACAATACTGAAGTTTATGATCATACAGACTACATAGGCCTCTTGTTCCTAAAGTTCCCAGCTCGCTAAGTGACCGTGCAGCTGCGGCTCCTGGTCAAGCAGAGAATGTAGCCTTAGCTCTCCACATTGAAGTTATTAATCCAACCATCATGGCGGCTGGCAAATCACACAGCTACAGGAACACACAGGGAATGCTACCAGAAAAGAGTATGTTACTTCTCAGTAAGAAAACGAGGGGGTCATATTTTATTCCAAAGATGGTTGGAATAAAATCAACACAGGATGCAGCCATGTTTTAAAATAAAGAACAGGACATGACATAAAATATTTCCTCCTGTTTACCTTGGGAACTGAGATTTGGCACAGGTAGTTGGCTTGTTTCAGGTGTTTTGTCCAGAAATGGAAACATCAGCGTTGCTTCTGGTTCTGGAGGCTTTGGCTTCACCACCTGTGCGTGGGCAACAGACATAACCATTACGAGCACTGTCTACCCATAGGTGTGCAGATGAAGGGAAATGGGAGGATCCAATATAGAAATAAGCTCAAACATTTAACTTTGAGTGATTTAATTTTGCCCATTCCTTAAAAACCTATTCATGCTTTCCTACAGCAACAGAGAGCTCAGTGTTTCAGAGAAGTCAAGGGAGCATAGTAATGTGTTTAGCATTTTTCTCCAAACAGGAGAACCATCTTTGGAATAAAATATGACCACTCAACTTCCCTCAAATATATGCAAAGCACATTGAAGGTAATACACTTTGCTACTGACAATCAATAAATAACCATGATCAAACAATGCCCTGAAATAGTTTTTGAGGCATATGACATTGCTTGTCCTCATGATAGTTCTAAAACTACAGGCTTTAGCAATTCTTATGTTCACTTTGTAAAACGGATTTTTAAAAAAAATATTGTCATTTACATTCGTTTCTCCTTATCTAATGGCCTTTTCTAGAATCACCCTTCCCTGGTCATGTTGCATCTAATCAACCTACTGCTAAAGACCAGAACACAAGACTTATTTAAACCACATCTAGAACAACAGTAGACACTGAACACAGGTGTAAATAAAGAACACGGTGCTGCTATCAGTTTCCATCTTCTTAGCTTCTCTCTGGACCAAACTGTGATTCCATCTCCTGGCTGGTGACTGTGCTCCTGACAGATTGATGTGATAGCTAATGATCTCAGAGTGAAACTACAGAACACTTGTTCCATAATAAGCTGCTGGGTGATTTGGTTCTCAGGCTAAATTAATGTTAGGATTTCTTCTGCATAGATTTTTCTTCAGTAATAATATATTTAACCCTAAAAGAACGCTGAAAAAAATATAATCTCATCCAGCATTACTGAGGTCAACCAGCTGTCTAAATGAAGTTCACTATTAAACTCAAAGCTAAGGTCTACTCTTACCAAAGTTGACAACCATCAAATCTTAACCTCATATACTTTTCTTTTGGGAGGGGTCATGAGGCTTAAAAAGTATGGTGCATATCATCCCTGGATGTATATGAAATAGTTAATGGTCAGCAGAAATGCCAGAATGACCACTATGTAAAGAGGTCAGCTTGTATTGGTGGGAGCTTTCTTTCAAAAAGGTAACATCCTTAAGGGAAATCAAAGAAAACGAGCTATTTGCAATCAAAAGGACTACGTGCCTTATGTGGTCCCTTTCTCTAAGTACTAGCTATAGGAGAAGGAGAAAGGGGAGAGATTCATGGAATGGGAAAGGAACTTGATTCAAGTCTATTTGTTCATAAACTAGCAGAAGTTCTTAACTGGAGTCCACAGAACACAGTTCAGTGGCTATATGTACAGTACTCAGAACCACTTGATTCCAGGGAATCAAGTATTTTATTTATGCTTTCAAAATATTATTTTGACCATGTTTACCAGATGGTTAAGGAGCCCCAAACAGAACAGAACAGAACAGAACAGAACAGAACAGAACAGAACAGAACAGAACAGAACAGAACAGAACAGAACAGAACAAAACAAAACCAACAACAAACATGAGGACCCTTGAAAATATTTTCTATAGTGGGAGGCAGATGTAATCCTGGTGGTTTGAAGGTAGCTCACATTAAGGTGGGGAAGGCCAATGAATACTTTTTATGTTATTCATTTTGATCAATTAAAATAATATTCTAGGAATATGATATAGTTTTTCTTTCAGTGTTGATTTGAGTGGAAAAAATGAGTTTTCAAGAATAATAAATACTGGTTACAATATCTTGTAGATAAAGGTGGAAAATTCTGCCCACCACTAACTTACTATCTGACTTAGAGTTTAATTCCCCTTTACGAGTGTGAAGACTATTCTTTGATTCTCAATGGGTAACAATGGGGAACAGCTTGGGTCTGAAATCCCCCTATCAGTTAAGCAAAAGATACTCTCAAAGGTCTACCCCTCTCAGTTCTATAAGGCCAGGGGCTGTGTCATATTCTCTGTTGAATATCTAGTATCTAAGTATGGTACCCAGCACATAGTAGGTATACAATAAGTTACTGACTAAATAAAGAATAAACTCTAAATAACAAAATGTAAATGTCATTTACATTCGTTTCTCCTTATCTAATGGCCTTTTCTAGAATCACCCTTCCCTGGTCATGTTGCATCTAATCAACCTACTGCTAAAGACCAGAACACAAGACTTATTTAAACCACATCTAGAACAACAGTAGACACTGAACACAGGTGTAAATAAAGAACACGGTGCTGCTATCAGTTTCCATCTTCTTAGCTTCTCTCTGGACCAAACTGTGATTCCATCTCCTGGCTGGTGACTGTGCTCCTGACAGATTGATGCGATAGCTAATGATCTCAGCTAAATAATAAAAATTTCATTTTACAGTCAAGTTCAAATTTAGAGTTGACTTTTAAAGGTGAAACACCACCACATACAGCTTAATAATTATGCGAGGCAAAGGGTCTCCTTCCTAACCCATCAAGCCTGAGAGGCTTTAAAAAATACAGATGCCTGGGCCCCATCTCCAGAGACTCATCTATGTGGCTCAAAGTGGGCCTGGCAGTTTTTAAATTCAGAGGGGAGCCAAGGTTGAGACCAACTGGGATAAATGATGACGACTTTTGGACTCTGTTGCTGGAAACAAATCAAACTCATATAAGTGAGATGAGACTCCAAGCACATAGAAAATTTTCTGAGAACCAAGGTCCAAAAGCCATTATATCAGAATAATAATTGGCTAAGTTTCTTACTACACAAATAAATCTACGGCTTTAGCAATATCCTTGCTAAACAAGTAAATGCTGGAAACAGAACATTTACTAAACTGTCAGGTTAAAAAGTAAGCAAGCAAGTGGCCACACTGCAAACCAGAACCTAAGTGTAAGGCTTTCCAACTTCTATTTTTCTTCCAAATGTGTTGTATTTTTTAAACTTTTTCAACATAATTTTTAAAAGATGCTGAAAGACTACATGCCATATGTATTTGTATATTTAAAAAAAATATATATATTACACACTTCATATGTTCACTATATATTTATATACCTCTACCCCTCTATATATTTAAATTGTTTTACAGTGAACCATAGTATATTTGTTGTAGGAAAAATCATAGATTAAAGACAGGGAACAGATCGGTAGAGAAATCTCCACTACTAACAACTGCACTGGCAGCAGCTAGCTCCAGCACTAAGCCACACGAGCTTTGGGGGCGACCGCTTTCCCCGTGGTGCACCTCACCTTCTGGGACAGCACTAACTGCACCTTTCCACCCATCTCACTTTCTGGCTTCTTCTCGCCTGCTTCTTCCGGCATGCCGTCCTTCAGCTGCGGGCTGGAGGAGAGCCCCACCAAGGCCACCGTTGGGCTGCATCGAGTCACAGTTGTCGTGAAATGCTGCGACTCTGAAAGGGGGTCGCACCCAGAAGCAGAAAAGAGAAAAAGGAAGTCATTCAAAAGGCTACCGTCCTGCACAGCCACCCTGCACCTTTAGGAGGTGTGATCAACACACACACAGCAAATGTGGTCATTTTGACTTTGCAGGAGAGGAACAGCACAGAGGCTGCCCAGGATCGGGTCTGGTGGACGAGGCAGCTGAGGACGCGCTGGGGTGTTTCCAGGCCTGCCCTTCTGGTGGATGGCATGGGCAGCAGCACTCATTGTATTATTTTTCACAACTCAGACAGACGTTTGTGAAAGATGGCATCCAGAACTGCTTCAGAAAGTAGAAAGAATACTGGGATACCCGTGTTTGAAGGAAGACAGAAGTTTTTGAGAGGGCTAAATGGCAACTGTATTACATTGCAATACATTTAAACTTTCTAAAATTTAGACACTCAAAATTTTTTTTTTTTGGAACCCGGATTGAACTCAGACCCTTGCGCTTGCCAGGGAAGTGTTTATTCCACTGAGCCACCTCCCTGGTCCCAAATTTACACATTCACTGGACTTTTGGATCACACCTCATGGCCCATGGCCACCCTCAGCAGTAATAAGGCTGGATTATAGTGATGACAGGAAAGAGTGGAAGATGCTGGAATTCTCCAGGCTCCTACAAGAGTATAAAACAAGCAGCATCCAAAGGCACTTTAATTAGCTCAAGATGAGCCAAAGTTCTTTTTTTTTTTTTTTTGGTGGAACTGGGGATTGAACTCAGGACCTTATGCCTGTTAGGCAAATGTTTATTCTACTGAGCTATCTCCCTGCCCCACCCCCCAAAGTTCTTAATAAAATCGCAGTTTAAATCAGAATAACACATGGTGACAAAAGAGAATGTGCAGAGATAACTTCTCCGTATCTCAGTGTTTCCCTTAGACACCACATTTCCATCTGGAAGGTGTTAAGGACGTGGGACAGATGGACAGAACACAATGAAAACAAACTGCCTGCTGGTGAGTAATTAGTATACTGTAGAGAGAGGGGAAAAGCCACTGGAAAGAGGGCATGTCAAAACATGGAGGCATAGTCTAGTTTTTAAAAAATGCTGTTATTTTAAAGGGCCACTTAAGAATAATTGGCTATTAAAAGAAGGGACAGGCTTTATGGTCAGCAAAAGAAGACATGTTTCAAAAATACTCATAAAATTTCACAAAAAATTAAGGAACAAAAATGCAGGGAATAAACGATCCTACCCTAAACAATGAGTACAGCAGATTTGCATTTGCCATTCAGGTTTGTGGCATTACTTTATTCTTTCAGCCTTATTATTTAAGCATCGATTGTTATATTAATGATCTATTTCTTATCTACTGTAGTTCTAGTGAATCAAATTATGACATTCAGTTGTAGAGTTATTTGTACGAGAAATGCAATTTTTTATTGATGTTGTAGATTTGTTTGCAAGAGGCAAAATACAACTGTATCAAAAAAGCTAGGCTCCTGGGGCCAGGGAGATGGCTCAGTAGAATAAGAACTTCCTGGCAAGTGCCAGGCCCTGAGTTCAATCCCTGGTTAAAAAAAAAAAAAAGCTAGGCTTTTAATTTTATAGAAACATTGAACTTGTAAACAGAATTCCTCCCTATGGCCTCTAGGTGGCAGCACCACCATACTCCTTGTACAGCAATTCAGGAGGAAAAAGTTCTTATTTTCATTATATCTCAAGAGTTGTCACACTTTATCCTCAAATGAGTCGTTATGAAACAAACCTGATGAGGAAAGCTCTGCATTCCCTTTTCTCTCTTTTTCACCATCATTTTCATCCTCTTCAGGGTTCAGTTCAGTTTCTTCAGAGGTTGCCTGAAAAAGATTTTTCCCCCCTTGAGTATAATATTCCTTTGCAAGTTCTAAAGACAAAGGATTTGTTCTTAGTAGCAACTTCCAGGCCAACAAGGTGGGCTGCCCGCATGAATTCACTCTTCAGGCTTCCTGAGCAGCTTTACTGGGGTGTCTTGTGAGTCTGCGGAGGAGATGTCCCAGGAAAGATGACAGGAGGACGCTCACGTTTGCCCTCCCCAGTCCTCCCCCAGCTTCCTTTTCCACAACCAGAGTATGTAAATAAGTGACCTCTCCTGCCCCTCAAGGCCTTTCACTTTGCCTTAGGGTGATACCTCTAGGGAAGTGGGTGTCTTGCTTGTGTCCTAAGGGTACAGCTGACCTTTCAGTGGCCTGCCTGGGACATGGCTGCCTGTGGCTCTTCACACTGTGGCTTTGATTCTTGCAGCTCTTCTCTCCTGGGCTCCCAGCGACATCTAGTACTGGAGCGTTCTCTTTTCCTCCCTATTCTTCTGTTATCCTTAAAAGTTTTACTTGGTCCTATTTTCTCCATTTGTGCTAAATCACCCTCAAATGTATCAATGATTCCCTGGACCCATCCTGATGTCCAAGATCCATTCATGACTCACACTTTCACTCCATCACTGAGAGTTTATTAAAGCTCCAAGGGCAGTGTAACTGACCATCCAGGCCACAGTAGGTGGCTAAGAGTCAGTGCTAGTCCCTTTTCCACATCTAAAGATTTCAGTTTACAGCACCAGTTTTTCCTCTCATAAAAATTAGACTTTGAAGTGATCTCTGATTCCCACCTCATTTGTATCCTTCATGTGTCAGCTCCTGCCAAGTCTATAACACAATATTTTCATGCTGATCTTTCCCCTTCCATTCCTATGGTTGGGACCCAAGGTTTGCTTCTGTTCTTTTGATCTTCCACCAAGGGGGTCTCTGATTCAGAGCTCACTGTCTAATCCTTCTGGCACATCACCGTCATGGTCATCTCTCTCAGCAGCGCCCCAACTTTTCACTTTCACACCTGTATTTCTCTCAGTTCCTCAACTGTATCATCTTGTATGTGTGATGAATTTATAACAGTAACATTTTTAGAGTAGCCTAAATATCCAACAGCAGGAAAGAGATGAAGGAATCAATTATGTGCACAAAGGGAACTATTGCACATACTGTAGAAAGATAGAATGTTGAGCCAGCTGAGGGTGTAGCTCAATGGATAAGTGGTTTTAAGCCGTGTACATAGCACGAAGTCTACACATACACAATTACAGCTGGGTACAGGGCACACATGTTACCCTAGCTACTTAGGAACCAAGGAAGTGCAAATTCAAGATCAGCCTGGACAACTTAGCAAGACTGTTTCAAAATAAACTTTTAAAAAGGGTTAAGGGAGTAGTTCAGTGATAGAGCAGTTGACTCGCATGCATGAGGATCTAAATTCAATCCTCAGCCCTGCAAAAATGGAAGTAGCCTTCAAAAAGATTATATTTTATATGACTACACACATATAGTTGTACCTAATACATACATTAAGATGTGCATGATGTCAAGATAGTAAGGACATACAATATGTCAATAGTGATGGTTTTAAGGTTTATTTTTTCTTCTGTCTATTTTACACATTTTAAAATGTTTCACAATGACTATGTATTGCTTCTGTAACCAAAAAACAAAATCAGTGCAATTTTATACTGGCTTTCATTGGGTGCCAACTGACTCTGACTTTAAATTAAATACTAGATAATGCCTCAACGACCAAAAGGAATATGCTGAATATGTTTTTTAGTAGAAGTTTCTGGTAAAGGGCTAAAGTTAAATTCATAAAGTCTATATGAAATGCTTCAAAAATTCTGATTTTCAGATAAATGGTAAAGTTGATTACTGAAAAAGCTTTACTAACTACTTTATAAAATACTTCCATAGGTCCTCAAAAGGCTGTGAATTTATTAATTTCTCATAAATATATAATTTAATCCATAAATCAAATCAAAATTTGCTTCTCTAGTCACCAAAATAAAAGTCCTTAAACACACTGGCAAAAATTCATTGAATTTTCAAGGACAAAAATCTCTAAGCAACAAATTCCAAACTTTTAGAAGACTTCACAATAGTATCTAGTGGGGAAATGTGATTTTTCTTTTGTAAGGTGGGATATTTCAAACTCTTCATAATTAGACAGGAATTTCCATAGATAACCATATCTCAATTCTAGAAAAATATAATATTAAGTTAAAATGCAATGTTAAGAACCCTAGGCAAGAAATAAGAGTTATGTTGATATTATTTAGTGGATTTTATAGTTTTTAATATAATGTGTCTGAGTTGAATCTTTCAAGAGACCTAGTGAGTGAATGCAACTGAAATTTTTTATTATTGTTGTGCTGTTGTATGAACCACTGAAGACCAACCAGTTTAGCATTACCAAAAAACGTCTGGATCTATTTAAAGTGTACACATAAAAAATTAATACCTGATAGTGGTTTGTTTTATAATATTAAAATACAAAAATAAAACCAGGAAAAAATAAAATTCTGGCAGAAATACGGATTTTGAGCTTTTCCCCCCAAATGGATTAGATTATGGAAAACTATCTGAGGCTGGGAAGCAAATTTGCAGTTAAATATTGATGAATGGTCCTCTGGGGAGCACTGATGTTTCCAATTACTAGAAATAACTAACTACGAAGTAGGGCCAAAGCTTCTGCAGCCTAAAAATGAACAAAGACATAAAGGCAGTTTATTAAATCTGAGAACATCAATTTTAAGTTGTATCATTGCAGGTACTACTAAGAAAGAACATGTACTTTCTGTTAAAAGTGATACATTATTGAATGTAAGAGAGATCTTGATTTAGAGATGTTAAAATGTGGAAAGTTGTCTCTTGGACTCCATAAGATAATCATGAAGCCTTTAGACGTAATGTATAATGCAAGCAAGATGAGATCTCGGCATACTACTTCACTAAGGATTATCTTACCAGTGTATCCCAGTTTAATAAAGTTTATGTCTGTATGACTAATGGAGAAATTCTACTTTCAAGAATTCTCACATTTCTAAATTGGTCAACCCTATTTGTTTTATCTTGAAATGATGGTTTAAAGCATCCTGGCATCCAGTTTGGTAAAATGATAGAAGCATTAGCAACAACTCTGAAGAATCCTTACTGCATTTACCAGGTGTCAGCCCGCTGGCACTTGATAGCGATAATGACATTTAAACCTCAGAACAAAGCTTAAAGACAGTGCCCATACTCACTACACTCTTTGTATAGTGAGGAAAGTGAGGCCTGAGAGATCAAGTGCCTTCACCAGGACCACACTGCTGGTAGACAGAGGAGGCTGGAGTGCTGCTCAGGGCACCCCCACGCTTTACCATCTGGGTGTGGAGTCAAACCCATCGCTGTGTCACTATTTTTCTCCTCACTGAGACACACTACCAGGTACCCACCCTGTAAAGGAGGAGAGGTTTATTATGGCTTATGGTTTGTAAGGTCTCAGTCCATAGTTGGCTGGCTCCAAGGCAAAAAACAGGATGGTGGAAATTGTGGGAAGGTGAGCAGCTCAGTCACACTGGCCAGGAGGCTGAGAGACAAGATAGGAGTCAGGAAGGTGGTGCATCGTCCTGGGTCACGTTCCCACTCTTCCACACCGGCCCTGTTTCCACGCAGCACACTCAGCCTCTAAGCTCCCGTGGATGAACCCACCAGTGGGTTCAGTGCCCCCATGGTCCAAGCGCCCACATGAGGCCTCCGGAACATACCCCAGGCCTAACCCTAAGTGGTCCCCAGTGATTGGGGATTTCAATCCACGTGGAGCACTCAGTAGCTGAGAGTTTCAAGCTTATTGTTGGAATTATTCAAACTGCCTTTTCTATCCCCTTCCTTCCTCTGCTTCTTGTTCATTCTGCAAAAAATTGAAACTCTTTGGAATCCTCCAGGGAAGAATGCAACTTAATTGGATCTATTTCCTGGGATTGCTTAACTCAGATGCCCTCCTCTTCTACCCACTCACCCCAAGTTCTGAGAGGTAGGGACCAGATATATAATTCATGCTAGGAAAACAAATATTTTCCTAGTATGCATTATTTATAGAACTCCTACTCTCAAGCTTATTTTAAATGTACACCATCATCCAAAGCAGGCTACTACTAGCAAAATATTCAGGACATATTAAGAGAAAAAGCAAGCCACAACAAAATTTGAATAAGATGAACCTATTTTAAATCACAATACACATGGAGCAAAAGAAGATAGACAAGGGACTGAGAGAAGGGCAAGATACATGAAAAGAATTAGGGTATGTCATATATCAACTCCCATCATGACAAAGGGTATGTCATGATGAACGTAAACATGCTGAAATCATATGCTAATAAAAATAAAAATTAAACCTTCACAGTATTAATTTCTAGGTAGCTGGAGTAATAGGTAGTTTACATTTTCTCTGTAGTTTTCTGTGTTTTGCAATGCACATAGGCTATCTGTAATCAAGGGGGATCTCCAAAGGCAGATTAGTTAGCTTGTGTCTGTGTCCTGCACCCTGGAAGCTTGCAACTCCTGTACTCCCATCACCACTCCCAAGGAAATGAGCTCAAAGTTGGCAGTTTTCACCCATCCTGATAGAATTGGAAGTTTGCTTCAAAAGAAACCCTGCCTTGCTGGGAAAAGTATTTTCTGATCCACACTTTTCTGTTTATAGTTCAAACACAGGAGAGACCTTCCCTTGCCTATAAGTACCATTTTCTCAAGAACAAAATGAATGAAAAAACAGATCCCTGGGTGTCACTGAAGCCAGGAGTTGGCTTCACATTGATGC
The DNA here is from genome assembly GCA_004027165.1 of Ctenomys sociabilis. NCBI lineage: Eukaryota > Metazoa > Chordata > Mammalia > Rodentia > Ctenomyidae > Ctenomys > Ctenomys sociabilis. Next base: position 20,484 of record PVKA01012337.1, read on the forward strand.
AGAATGGGATTCACACTGGTCGGGGTGCTAGACTCAGCCCTGAGGACACAGGCGGGAGGTGGCAGCTTCCTGACTTGACAGGCACATGGTCCAGCCACAAAATCTGCCTGTTTACTAGAACCTTCTAACCAGAACCTTGTTGATGGACTGGCTCAGCCAGCGACTTTACAGGTGTGAAGCAGAAAGGCAACAGCCTCCTTAGACCTGACACTGGAAATGGTTCTGTCTCTCGCCCAGCAGGTCTGTGGAGCTTGGGTTGGTCATTTAATCTCCATGGCCTGGAATGGTGATGCCCAAGGTCCTCTTCTAAGCAAATATTCTGGGATTCTGAGCAATTTCCTGGTTCCAGCCTTAAATAACTTATCTGGACACGAGCCAATACAACCAGTCTAATTCTACCTTGGGCTCAGGTCCCAGGTATCCCATATATGTTTCTCCTTTCACTTCTGGACCCTCAAGAATCTGCTGCCCCAAGATGGAAGGGAAGCTTCTCTTGTGCTCCTTCTGTTATATAAGTACCGCGCGCTAACCGATTGCGCCACTGGAGCTTCTTGTGTTCCTTCTGTTGTCCATGTCTTAAAAAAATTGTATCTTATGCTGTACTTTGTAAGCCAGTATGAGATTCTGATCCAGCTAAGATGGGCCGAGTTTAATTTTTTATTTTCCCTAATGTATACTTTCTTGAAATCTGTAAGTGCTTCTGGATCTAAAAACCTTTAATGGCTTTTAAAAGAATAATTTAACTGTGATTAAGATGGAGAAAATAGTTTCTAAAGAAATGTTTGTTGACATTTGATGTCTAGAAGGAATTTGCAGTTGGACTGAGTCTTGAAGAAAACAGCGCCTACTCGGACGCCTTCAGCCTGCTCTCACTGTGCAGTGAAATGTTTCAAGAAAGGTCCGATTGTTTTCCTGGATCAGAAAACATAAAAGTGCTGAATTTCCAAAAGGAAGGCCATGGACATTTTTTTTTTTGAGACTGGAAAAACAAACCTACCTGGTTATTTAGTTTGGGTAAAGCAGTTGAAGTGGTTTACATATCCATGAGCTGGACTGAGTTTGGCTTAGTCCAATGAGGAAAATTTGGCGCACCCCGGTTGGAAGGTGCTGGCCAAGAGGCACAGGGTGGCTCTGTCTTTCGGGCTGACTGGGTGAAAGGGGCTAACCAACAGTCACAGAATGGCAGCGGGTCACTGTCTGGGGGAGGCCTGGGAGCCTCGGGGCAGGAGGAAGACGGCAGAAGGAGCACAAGAGCTGCAGGAGTACTGTGAGAGTCTGCAAAGGCAGCTGCCTCCAGAGAAAGTGCTTCACATCTGTATGGTTTTTAGAGAATTACAACAGGGACAACTGACAAATGAAGCAGGAAGATGACAAGAAAGTCATCTGATTCATCTGAAATTTATATAGTTCCATAGAGTAATGTTGATACTCTTACTTTAATTTAAAAAAACAAAACTTGGATCTACCAACATTTTGGCCCTTGAAGAGATAGACCCTTTTCTGTCCCTTTGTTGAATGACAATCTTGACATCAACATTGGGGTTTAGATCAAGATGTCCTCAGAAGGCCTCTCTCTCCGAGAGGCAGGGCTCATGGAAGGTGAACCTCGGGATGATACAGCTGACTTGCTGTTAGGAGGTGAAGTCTAGGTGGAAGGGGCGGGGCCTGTGGGCCTGTGGGGGCGTGTCCTCTCTCCTGGCTCCTCCCCTTTACCCGTGGCTTCCTGGCTGCCATGAGCAGAGCAGCTCTCCTCTGACCCCGTCCTTCCACCACACTGTTTTTGTGTTTAAGTTTATTGAACACGGCCTGGAACTTCTGCAATGTGAGCCAAAGCAAACTCATTTCATCTATGGGTTCAGGTACAGCATCTCAGTGATGAAAAAGTGACTAAAACATAAACTGAGCCTCAAAAGCTTCACTCATCCTGGTGCACGGGATACTTCAGGTATTTTAGGAAAGGCTCATTTGTGCACCATTTGAGGAAGAAGAGATTCAAATACAAATGTCGCCGACAGTGGACCGACGAGATACAAATTTCTTTCTGTGGGCTACAGAAAAGCTCAGGATAGATGTTCTCAAATGAGAGAGCCTCTGCCCTGGAATGGACGGCTCCTGGTCACACTCAGCACATCTCAGCCCTCCGGGATCCTCTCGTGAGAGCCTCACTGTGCCCAGGCCTTGTACCCTGCTATTCCAATGCACCTGACTGGAACTGCCTGCCTCCCCACCTCCATTCTCATGCAAATCCTACATTTAAGGTCAAGTTTCAAAACCTGCAGCCCACGCACCTTCCCAGACCACACCCAACCTACAATAATCTTTCCTGTTCTTGCAATCTAATACATCCCTTTGGCCTCCTCACTCTGTAATCTATTTAATTATATATTGCTTTATATACTTTTCCAGTTGCTTTATGGGAATTTTTCTTGTCAGCAAGTTTATAACTTCCTAAAATCTATTTTTTTTTTTAAAAATAGGACTTACCTATCAGCTACGAGCGGGCACTTATCACACTCAGCAGGAAAGAACTTCAGTGTAGCTGCTATCACAATCTCATTCCCTTAGAGGTAGGGCAGCAAGAATGATGGACAGATACAAAATGTTACAAAACCAAAATCCTCATACAGGATTCATTTTGATCAGAAGAAAACTATGGTCCTAAGAGTGTCCAATGACAAAGATGAGGTAGAAGGGAACCAGTGCGATGACATGTCAGAGAAGCGCTCCTGTGCGCCTCAGAGGCCGATCTGCCTACGTCTCCTGCCCCATGTGTGTGTGGGGAGAAAGTCTGCCTTCTCTGTGGCCCTCTCTCATATTCTGAGTCAATCCTCCTGTCTACTGCTGCAGCTGTGCCTTCTGAGCAGTTCCAGCTCACCCCAGAGAAATTGTGACATTTCAGTGGTGGGTGAGGCTACTCCTCTGTAGAGTATGTCAGTTGGGAATGCAGTTTTTGGAAGAAAGACCCTATTTAAAAAGAACAACACTATTCCTTTGACAATTGGGTATATGAGTTAGAAACAGGAAAGCAAGTCCAAGCTGGTAGCCTCCCCTGGGAGCCTCTGCAGTGGAGCCTCCCATTTCAAGCTGGTTAGCATATGTCTGCCATAACCGATTCATTCCACCTTTCCAACAGAAATATGCTGGCTGTAGCATTCTTAAGGGAAGCTTTTGTTGGAATAAAGGAGGAGGAAGTAAATTGAGGAGTGGATTACTAGAAAAGTGATTTCTTTAGAATTACTCCTGGGATAAACCCATGTAAGAAGGAAAACTTTGGGTGTCTTACATGGCATGAGTGAAATGCTTCAGTAATGAGCCAAAGCTGCACAGAGCATAACTAACAACTTTGCTTCTGGTCTGATAGATGGAGACAGTTATCAACCAAGAACATAATGTAGCAGTGCCTGCCTTCATTAGCTTAAGAGTCTGAAGTAGTAAAGGCCGGGCAGAGGAGCTACTGTGGTACCCATTGGAGCTGTAAGGGCTTACTGAACTAGAGCAGATTCTCAGCCTGGCAACTGTGCCAAGGAAGACACTCACACAAGAAGAGTCTTGCACTTCTCTATGTGCTTAGGCTGGCATCCTGAGGCTGTTTAAATGGCTACCTTTTGTTTGGATTACTCCTTGTAATAGTCTGTATGCTTCTCAAACAGCACAGATCCTTTTAGATTATGGAAATTTTGTTTTTCTTAAAATACGCTACTTTGGACAATATTTAATCACTATGAAATTTTTTTTTCCCCCTACTCTAGGAATCAAACCCAGGGCTTTGTGTATGTGAAACAAGCACTTTACCAGTAAACTATATTTCCAGCATGTTCTGAAGTTTGTTTTGAGACAAGGTATTTCTAAGTAATTCAAGTATAAAAAATAAGATACGTAAACAACTATACTCTCTTAATTTACTGATAAGAGACACCTGCTATAATAATGTCTGTAAGTATAATATCATGTATGTACCTTGTATGATACCAAAACATTATGAAAACAGTTTGCAATGTATTAATTTATTGAATCCATCCTGTTAAGGTGTCTTAAAACTGTCTCATTGATATTTGTACTTCAATAAAATAAAAAAAAACCAAAATTACATATTTTTCAACTTGTGTATACTAAAAAAAAAAAAATAAAAATAAATAAATTGGTCAGGCTGGCCTTGCCCTTGAGGTGCTCTTATCTCAGTCTCGAGTATTTGTGATTGCAAGTTTGCACCACTATGCCTGATACAGTCTTTTTTAATGAAGAGAGTTCAGAAAACACTCATCAGGAAGCATGGCAAAAATGAAAGAAGGGAAGAAATACTGTTTTAGAAAAGCAATTCTATCCCTATAATGTCTAATTAATTTAGGGCACTTCCAGTCTAAATTTAAGAGCAGAAGTTAATGTTCACTCCACCAGTTAAATTCCCATACTGGTAGCAGAACTCAGTATTCAGTTTCACAAGAACAACCTGTAAGAACTCTTCAGAGAGTTTGTATAAATTTGTATAAATTTGTCAGATTTATATAAGTTAAAAGTAAAATTATAGTTGGTGGGGAGAGACTCAGCCTCTGCCTGGGGCACAAAACATTTCTCCTGGAGATGAGGAGACAGACTACTGCAGTACGGAATCTGGCAAGCTTCCCATTTGAATCTCCTTCATAAAGCATTGGGCACTGTGAAACCGATGACATCCTTTTAACTCCTCCAAAGCCCCAATCTTATTCTTCAGGACACAAACCCCAACCACGAGAAAATTCACAATCTGTCCCCTGTGGGGGGTTTTAGCCAACTGGGTCACCCAACCATCAGCTCTGGAACTGGAAGACAGCTCTCCTTCGGGACCATATCTTTCCAAGTGCTAGCGCAGAAATCTCAACAGCTTTCCCCATCCTTGACCCAAGACACAAACCCGAATGCCAGAAATTAAGATGGCAGGAAGTTGGCCTCAGTTGAGGACAAGGGAGGCTGACAGTATCCAGCCCGCATCCCGAGAGCAGGGCCATATCTGTGGCAGTGACACTTTGGGTTTGATCAGTACAACCAGCATGATCCTCTCTGGTGAGAAATCCAAGAAAGTATAATCTGTGCAGTGATGTCCCCCAGTGCCAGATGTGATGTAGAGTTCTCAGCTCTGTTCTAGGGTCACCATCCTTTTCTCAGCTTGGCGATGTGGTAGTCTTTTAATGCTTTAAATTATTCCAAATTTAAAAGGGTAAGCTAATAGAAACTAGTTTTACTTTTAATGAATTTTGTCTTATCAACTAATGAGAAAAAGACCTACTTTTATACATATGATCAAAGATGGCACATCAAGTTCTGTTAGTACCAGTTATTTTCAAATTGTATTAGCAAGTCTAATGCGGTCCTGACCAAACAGAAAAAGCACTGTAAAGATTCATTTTTCTCTGTAAGCTCAGAGACCAATAATATGAGAGTGCTGAATCCTAACCACTGACCACCAGGGAAGTTGAGACCAATAATATGAAGATAAGAAAAAGTCAGTTTTTGTTCACAAAATACATTATCTTTGATTAGAGCCCATTGTTATGCTTTGAATTGTCTCCCCAAAGTCCCTAGGACCTCAGAATATGAACTTATTTGAAAACAGTGTTGTTGCTGATGTAATTAGTTAAGATGAGTAGGAGTATGTGTTCACAAAAGGGAAAACTTGTCCACAGACACATATACAGGGAGACAGCTTGCGCCAGTGAAGACAGGTTGGGGTGGTGCATGCCCTGGAATGGGAGGACCGGCTCGGCAGCCAGGAAAACAGCGGTGCGCAGCTTCTCCTCAGCCAGGAGAGGGAGCAGAGCCTGCCAATACCTTGCTTTGGATCTCTAACCACTAGGACCATGAAATAATTAATTCCTTTGTTTCGCCATTTAGTGGGCAGCCCTTTGTTGTGACAGCTCTAGCAAACTGATCTTCCTATGCAGAAGAATCCATCCTTGGCATACCCCACATATTTCAAAAACTATTCTTCCATGATATAATTATCCCCAAGAGGGCGAAAAAGTGTGGCTCTTACTGTCAGTTCCTGGGGAACAGGACTTGGCTTCTGGATGTTGATCTCAATGCTGTTGTTGCTTTGTTTCACCTCCACTGGGGACCCGTGCACTCTAGCCACACCTTCGAACATCTGGGATTTGGTTAAGGAAGGGCCAGGTGCCCCTGTGGGCTTCTCTTTCTCTTTCTCCTCCTCCTCTCCATGGACTGTCTCTCCATTCATGCTGACTTTGCTGTCTACCTATAAAAACCAGAATGAAAAAAACATGCTATTCCACAACCAGAGACAGTGACGAAGTAACACACCCAGACTTATCAAAGAGCATCGCTGCTAAGGAATCACAGTCTGACAAAGAATGAGCTCTCTCAAATGTTTTCATGGTTTAGAAGTCAGGGCTTCTATAAAATCCATCTTTAAGGGCACCTTTAAAAGGCTTCGAGCCACCTCACTATTAGATTACACTTTACATTAACCTGATTTATGGTGTGCTTTTATTTTTAAGTACAGAAAACCAAGGAATCTTAAACACAAACACATGCCATGTGTGGAGGCTGCAGTAATCTTATTTAAGTTCTAACTGCTACTCCACAATTTGGACTCTACCGCGTGGTGGCAGCAGAGGCAATGGGTACTCTGACACTGTCATAGAAAGCAGGGCATCTGACACTGCCATGTTACAATAAATCCCCCTCTCTAGTTAACTTTGTTAGCCCAGTTTCCTTGAGATGCATATCAAAATATTTTTGTTTTTCACTCTGGTCTAGGAGGTGGTGAGAGCAGGACAGGAGCAGCAGAGTGTGGTCAGCCTGGCTAGGCATCTAGAAATCTCTGCTTGCACCATGGGCAGCATATGCAAGAGTGGGCTTACTGTGAGATTTCAAATCTGAGTCCAGCACTCAGCACCCGCACATTCGCTGCCAGGCTTGGCTTTCCTCTCTGGTCAGATATGAAACTTACTAGTCTTTTCCTTTTAGAGTTCTCATGGAGATTTTTTGCTGATATTTGGAGCTATGATATACACACTGTTGAGGACAGAATCTGACATTTTAGGAACTTAAATATTAACTTATTGTGGCATCTAAAGTCTTTTGAAAGAAACAATGGAAGCACAGGAATCAGCTATCATCGGTTTACTTTGTGCCCCTGGCTTTGCATACTTTATCACGTTACCCGTAGAATTTTGAGAATCACAAATCAGCACATATTCCTGAGACAGAAGTTTCCTAACACAATATGTATCTTTATTGTGTGTGGTCACTATGCTGTTTTTAATCCATTCCGCTTCATTTTTTAAAAAATGCCCAGGGATAGTGGGATAGTTCAGTAGACTAGGCACCTGGTTAGACTGATGTTCGATCCCTGGCCCCACGTGCCACACTGGCCCCACCCCCAGGCGCACTGAGCCGGCCGCCATGTCTAGGTGTGGTGGACATGCCTGTAATCCCAGGAGGATCCCTGTGAATCTGAGCTGTGTACTAAGACCCCGTAACAAATAAATACATTTAAAAAAAGTCCACTCTGAACAAGTAAAATGACTTAATAATGTAGTAACTGGTGGCAACTCTTATTTTGAAAAGTACTGGCTTAAGCTTTTAAAAAAATACAGTGTGGATTTTATTTTATTGTATTCTGAGATGAGAGTCTTCCTTATATTGTCTAGGATGGTCCTCAATTCCCAGGTTCAATAAATTTCCCTGCCTCAGCCTCCAAGTGGCTGGGACCAGAGTCCTTTACTTTCCCTTCAGACGGGGGACACTCATGGGATGCTATGGGATTTAATGAGCTGGATACTTCCCTCACTCTCAGTTCTATTGTCCTGAAGAAACAGCCAGCATATGCAGGACCCCAAGAACACATGCACACATGCGCCTCCCTCAGCCTCCCTGCGGGTGTCCCTGTGGCTACTGCCCTGACCTGTGACCTGTGACCACAGCCCTCCGCTCATCCCCTCAGTGATGCAGCTGCAAGCCAGTAATAGAAGTGACAGCCACCAGGCCAGTGATGGCTTCAGAAGACGATCATTAGCCGAGAAGGAGCTCCAGCTCCAAGACCTCTCCCTAGGCCCCAAGCACTCCAGTCCTCCCAGCAGTGTCCTGAGGCCTCTACCCCATCTAGCACCAATGTAGAAGGACTGAGGTTCTTTAAGTCTGAGTTTTATCCTCCAGTCATATATCATAACTCTTCAGGATAATCACAGGGCACTCTCTAAATACAGGAAAGGAAACAGCTATCTAAATGATAGGATCAGATACCTCACTTAAAAAAAGGGACTTTCTACCCCTCCCTGTTCAGGGCCACCTTAACATAAAAATTCCATTGGTGGGATGTCATAGGGCACTTGCTGTCATGGGTCCCAGTAAAAGAAGTAGACAAGTACTCAGGTGGACACTGAGCCCTTTAGGGGTGGGGATGTATGCGTGTGTGCATGATCTGCATAGTTTATAGCTCATCTCAGGAAAAAGGCACTGGTTTATGCACTAAATGCAAGGCCTTCCACGTCCTTGGCACCACTGCCAGCTGCTAGGATGAAGCCATGACTAGCACAGACACAGCCCCTTCCCCAGAAGGGACCAACATTTCAATCCAATCCAGAAGTGACAGCTGAAATATTTTTTCAATCTTGTCACAGCTTAAGACATAGGTCTTAAAAACCAGGTCAACATCATTTAAGCAAATGTCAGAAACTTCTGTTTGATTCCTTGTGAAATTCACGGAGGAAGACACATAGCATCACACTGCTCTATTAGTTAACCCACATAAAATTCTTACAGTCAAAACCATTACATCTCCTAAAAAGACCAATTCCATCTCTGTCTTCTATTACACACACCCGCAGTCTTCAAGGACAATGCAAACTGATTTTTCTTTAAAGTCAAAAGACCTTAAGACAAAGGATGAAAGTCTCCTCACTACAGAAGGGAAAATACTGGAATCTGAGGATGAGAAAAGATGTTTGGCTGTCAAAACTTCTTTAATTTTGGAGCATTATTTTTACACATTCACTGGTAAAACAAGCCAATCTGTTTCCACTTAAAAACTGGTTCTCATCTGAGGCTCAAGTACAACCCATGTTTCCATGTGTTCCTTGTATGTTTTTTCTTTCTGCATATGATGTCAATCTCTTCCTAAAAGAGAGGTAGCTATACATATTTTTATGTAAAGCAAAAGTACTTAAAAACTTTGTATGCCTCCAGATAGCTGAAAAAATACTAGGGTGTTACTGAATTAGGGCTTCTCCCCTCTACTGTACAGAGAGTGTGCCACTATGCCCAACTAGACAACAGACCTTGCTGAAGGAAGTGACTCAACTTGCAACCTCCTTGGGGTACAGGGGCACCAAGAACAGTAACTGGGGGTCATCAATCCCTGAAGTATTTACTGACCAAATCTCCTGGGACCCCAAGATTAACCATTATAAATGTTAACACATTTGGCTTTTGTTTGTTTACAAGTAATGGCATTTCCTTGAGCTTGCATGGTTTGTTCCATTGATCACCTGGACTTCAGTTTTGGTTCTACTCTTAAAGAACCCTTCCTACCTTGAAGGTCTTCAGAACCTCTTGAGAGTTTTTGGGTTGGGAGTAAGGCTTGGGGGTCAGCATAGGTACTGCTTTGGGGGTGACAGTTTTGCTTGGAGACCCACTGCCTGCTGACATGTTGGTATCTGGACCACCGGCACGAGCAATGGTGGTCTCCACAGTGGCAGTGAACTTGGGTGGAGGCAGTGACTGCTGCCGCAGGTACTTCATGGGGTTGGGGTCATTCAGGAAGGAGGATAAGTTTGGCTCTGTTGAATGGCTTCTTTCCAGAATTTTTGGCATCTCCAAGCGCTCAAGAACAGCCTCACTGATGGTGAACCTTTCGATGTACTGCTGAAGTATCCCCTCTGCCTCTTCCTGGGACCGCGCGTTCTTGTATGCCTCGTGTAACTCTCTCTCTCTCCGCTCCCTAGGAGATGGGGCAGGGGAGGAGGAGGACCAAGGACAAGATCAAAGTCACAGAAATGGCAAAGAAGACCTGGGTAGGAGCCAAGGTAGATCTCAACCAAGAGAGTGAGATACTGTTGTCACAGGGTCTGTGATAACCAACATTTTAAAGGAAAAGCACATCCAGGTATTGTACATATTCATGCAGCAATAGTATTTAGATGCCAATGGAATACCCATCTCTGACAGGACTAAATAAAAGAAAGGGATACAAAGGAAGGACCATTTTGTATCTGTATATACAGACTAGTTAGGATAGATACACAACTACTTTCGCTTAATTCAAAGAGAAGAAAGATTTGTATGAATAGTGTTTGGACAGGATATCCTGTCCGCATCTTGTACTATGGATAACCACTAAGAAGATAACAATGTACAATGTATTAATTATGGAAACTGTCCTATTAGTTTTGAAACTGTTTCATTGCTATTTGTTTCTCAATAAAATAAAATGCTCAAAAAAGAAAATTATATGAAATAAAGATTATAATTAGACAAAAATAGATACTGTACATTACAAATAACACAAAGGACCTACTTTTCTTGAACGATTTCTCTGTAGGTTTTGATGCTTTTTCTTCGTTCACTTTTCCCATCTTCCCCGGCCAGTAATTTCTCCATTTTTTTCCTCTCTTCCTCTTTCTTGATTAGGTCCTGAGAAGCACTTCTTCTCCGGCTCTTCCAACGAGCCAGATCCTGGGGGAGGGGAGACAGAATATTCTGCGGCTTGCACGTAATTCCATTTCTAAGATTTAGAGTTTAGTGAACCCTGAAGAGGGCTGGATGGCATCCCCATACAGTCCAGTGTAACTCTGCTTGGCCCAAGGATCTCAGTCAGGAAATAAATATTATCCAAATGAGCTATAGCAGGACAGCATTTTATTAAAAAAAAAAAAAGAGTAGTATGAAGTATGCAATCAAATTTCATGGCACTTGCTAAATTTTAGAGAACTGCTTCATGAGGCAATCATAGGAAATGTCATTTTCTCCTGTTTATGACTTCTGCCTTGTAAGTAGTTCTGCTAATCTCAGAATGGCAGAGAGAGATTTACAGTTTCCTCTTAGAAGTAAAGGCAGAAAAAAGGGGTCTTATAGAATCATTAACTCATATGCATTCATTCTCGTGGCCTCTAGAACAAGCTCACCACAAGTTGAAAGGGACTTATGACGCTAGCCAGCAGGGATTCTGGGCTCATCAGGATGTGCAGTGGTGGGAATAACCAGGCACTCCTTCTCCATGCCCTGGGAACTGGGAGGTGTTCCCTAGGCTCTCTAGTCCTCAGATTCCTCATCTGGAAAGTGGGAATAGTAACAGCACCACTGTTAACAAATCTGTAGGTTTCAGTGTCATTATAAAGGAGGTGCCAGGCACAAAGTACTCAATAAACATACTTGTGAAAACAACACTGTATCAACTTTGGAGAAGTCAACTATTTTGACAAATGGTTGTGTCAGGTTCACAATAGCTACCACAAAGTGCTTTGTGAGGATTAAACAAAACGATCCCGCCTGCCACCTTGCGTCCCTAATTTCAAGTTCTCTCCCAGAGTTAGCTCTCTGCTCTGGGCACACAATAATCTCAAAGGCCCCAGCAGCCTCTTCCACTCTTCCCTGGTTTGAATCCCGGTTCTCTGGCCAGTCGCTGTGTGACTCTGGCAAGTAACTCCGCTGCACTGGGACTTGGGCACCTGGTTACTAGGGGCAGCGGGTGGTGATCACAGGGAAAGCCCTTTGCAGGGCCTGCCGCCCAGGTGCGCCTCCAGGGTGGCCAGGTCCTGCGTGGTACCGCTAGAGGCACCCTTCGCCCGCCCCTTCCGTGATGGAGGCCGAGCTTCCAGGAAGGGTACCTGCCACGAGTGCATCCTTGCCATTCCCGGGCCACCCTCATGTCGCTGCTGTCCCCTTCCCGTGTTGCCCGTGGGATGTTCTCGGGGCTTCCTCCCAGCGCAGGTCCCTCACCCAGCCGGGCCATCTCCTCCCGCTGCCCACGCGGCCGCGACCGCGACTCACGTCCTGCCACTTGTCGTCCTCTTCCCTCAGCTGGTTATTTATCAGCTGCAGCTGCTCCTGGCGGGCCCTGCTGTGCGGCAGCACCGCGGCCTCCTCCTCGCACCGCATGTCAAACATACTCGTGCTCCTGCGCGCCCAGAGCGAAAACAAAAAGCGAGCGAGGTGAGCGCGGGCGCTCCGCCGCCTGGGGGCGCCGCCGAGCCGGGAGCCGCCGCAGCGGCAGAGGCGCCTTCCCCGCCGCGGGCCCCTCTACCACAGGTACCGCGGGGTAGCGCAGGTGCTCAAAGTCCCGGGCTCCCCTCGCATGGAAATATATTTAAAAATAAGAATTAAAAAGTAGAGAGCTTGGGGGAGAATTTGTGGAGGGGGCAGTGCTCCGTGAAGCGGAACTTGACTACAGTAAATCTTTTAGGCTTCGATGCTGCCTGCATGAATGAGGGCAACTTCTCTAATTTTCCTTAGGCTTTAGACGCCTGCTGCTTTATATTTTGTGGGTTTTCTTTCTTTTTCTTTCTTTCTTTTTTTTTTTTTTTTGGTTTCAGATATATCCTGTAACTATTGAATTATATTGCACCACAGAATTGATGATGCGTATGTCCGATGTAGTAATTTTTTTTTTTTAATTTCCTATAAAACTGAGTATAACTGAAGGTACCCTTGCAGGTATCTTGGAATCAAGAAAATACGGTATTTTCTAATAAGATTAAGGAATAAATTATATAAAGCAGTATATAAACCATGTCTTTACATATATCATTTTGTTTTTTGCCAAGATATCTCTGAATTTACTTTTTTAAACGACAAAAGATAAAGCAATTAAAAAAAACCTCTTAGGTTGTGCATACAATTAATAGTCTACAGGAGCTTATATCACAGCGAGGAAGCCCGAAGACACCTGCATAGACCTCGGTTCTAGTGCAAACTGAGGCGGCTACAGGAGCACATGAACAGAAGCCAAGATCTTCCCCTTTCCTCTCTTTCTTTCCTTTTCTTCCTCTCTACCCCTTGCCTCCCCTCCCCCTTTTTTTCCTTTCTACTATCTCTGGGACTCAGTGGGTTACACAGTCCAAAGCCCAAGACACGAAGGCCCTTTACAAGTTTGCTGTTAGCCGTTTGGTACAGAAAAAGCAGTGATCGCCTATTTCTGAAGCCAACTTAACACAGAGAAAAAGAAAAGCCATGCGCTTGAACAGCAGCCAACTCTAGACATCACCAGGGATGCCTGCAGTCAAGGCCCCGCGGCCAGACAGTGGGCAGCAGCCACAGTGAGACCGGGCAAGGCGGGCTCTTTTGTGGGAGCCCACGCACCGAGGGCTCGGCGCCCCAGGCAGCGTCTGCCCACCCTCGCTGCAGCCCACTAGAGCAAATCCGCCTGAATGGTCCCTACGTCTCTCCTCCCTCCAGATGTTGTGCGATTTAAGTCTGATTTAAGGGAACTAAAATTAAAAGGCTGTCCTTGTAATCATTCTTTCCCAAGAGCCTTCTAAGAAGGATCTAATTGTACAGACAGATTTTGATCTGAGCCTTCTACTGGCACCGTAAGAAGCTGCCACCCCTACTCAGTGGGTAGTGTTGATTTCAGCAGCTGTGCCTTCCCACAGAAATAAACCATGGTCCCTCAAAAGGGAAGAAGGACTGTGATTTCTCGCCTATTTTATACTATTTATTACTGTTGTTTAAAAAAGACTTAGGAATGTACAGTTGGGTAGAAAAGTCAAATTCGCGTTCTTCTAAGCAGGCATACCAGTAGGAGATCAAAAGCCATCTCACTCCTCCTCTCTTAGTTAAAAGAGAAAAACAAAACAAAAACCCTTACCTTTAAAATATCCAGCCCTGTCAGTTATGTTTTAAGGCAATTTACAATCTCTGCTAAGACTTTAAAAGATGCAAACCTCTCTGAGCCACCAAGTAGCTGGAGCCACCAGGATTATAAGAATTCTCACATAATCCAGGAAGTGGCAGGCAGACTGGGAGCAAAAGCAGGTCCCTTCCTCTGCTTTGCCATCCATTGTTCCTAAAGGCCAAGATTCTGGGTCAGGGCACGGTAATCAGTCACATCTTCTTCAGGAATCCAGGGATGGGAATGGCAGCCTTCTCCAGGGCCCAGGATTTGGCGATCTCCTACAAAGCCTGGATAGCCAGGAGCAGGCCTCAGCTTGCCTTTCTGTGGTGTGGGTTTCCAGATTGGCTTCTCCGTGGAGCTCTGACTACCATGCTTGGCCCAAAGCAGGCCAAATGTTGGTTAAAAAGAAAAATTCTTGTTTTCCTTCTCTTACATCAGGAAGTATTATTTTCTCAAAATAAATAAATAAATAAATAAATAAATAAATAAATAAAAGAAATATCAGCCAACTGGCCAAAAAAAGAAATAACAAAACTATGTGATATCTGTATGTCCTCTCAGAAATAAGGAACTGAGAAAGTGGAGAATTGACAACACTTGATAGAAAATGAGCTGAGTCACCATTCAGAAATGTCCCTTAGCACAGAGGTTGAGCTCAGCCTCTCAAATGAAGAAGTGTGGGTCTGGGGATGGGGCAAGCTGGAGTGACCCTGTGAGACCAACTTCCAGAATAGTCTGGAACAATTTAACCTAACCTGTCTGTTTTTTAGCACCAACACCTATGGCCCTGGGCTGTTAGGACAAGAATTCAGGACTCTCTTAAGACTAGGCTGCCATTTTTAAGGGATGAGAGCAAATTTCCACAGAGGACCCTTGGACATTGCTTCTGGACCAAAGGCAAAGCGAGGGAATTCAGATTAAAATGGCCTCTCACTGTCCCAAGGTACAGACTTTTTGGTTAGGAGGATACTGGCTGAGGAAGAATGTACAAGTCAGGAAAGGGCACAAAGGTGAAATGAAATCCTCAGGGATGATTTTGGCTCGCCGGAAATGGAAATTTCTTTCTGCCTGTGTGGTAGGTCTGCCTCTGCCCTATGTTTTCCTTCACAGGCAATCTTTTTTTGATTGGACTGTACTTGAAGAGTGTGTCAATTATTAATAAATATAGCTAGTGACAAAAATTTCCTTTAAAGATTTTGAAAAAGGAAGAGAAAGCAGGAATTAACTAAAAATAGTACACATTTTTCTCTTTAATAACATAAGCCCCAATAACAGCTTTTTATTTTACTCCCGGCATGTAAGTTGTGTCTACTTCAAGCAGGAATTGGGTACTTTGAATATTCCCAGATAAGACCTCTGGAAAAGAAGTTCCTTTAACTCTTCTTGTCCCAAGGGGCTGGACCTTGTAAACTTAAGAGGAGAGAAAGGAACTCCTGCCTTTAAAAAACTGTATTTGCTGGGGTAAGGTTCCAGTTTCCTGTGCACGCCAAATCCAAAAGCTCTTGACTGTAGCTTTCCTTTTTTCCACCCTGTAGTTTCTCAGAGATCTATTTTAGTCAAATTGAACAGCAGCTTTGCAGTGATGAAGAATAAACCCATTCTATCAAAATGTTTTTGCTCATCCAATCAAAGTAGTGTTTTGCCTATCAATCTCATACAATCCTCTGAAGGAATGTTAAATATTGCTACTACAGGTTTTAACAGTAATAACCAGGGCTCAGCTTTATAGACTACTTAGCTCTGAGCAATCAATCAGGCTCAGGATGAATCCTCTTTTGAGATGTGAACATTCTGGGTACAGATAACCAGCAGTTACAGATTGCCCACTGGAAATGGGCAAGAGGGCCTGGCTAAATGGGGCCAGGCAGCCCAAGGAGGCTGCCATCTTGAACAGAGCATGGGAAAAGCACAATGTGAAAATGCTTAATTTTGGAGGCTCTAATTTCATGTCATCTGTGGAAATAATATTGGTGGTTGCTACATCCTTTGTATATAGGCACCTCATTCTGTGATCTAGAAGCTAAGGCTGAAACATAGAGCACAGGCAAAATGAAGGCTGATGTTTGATCTCCCAGTGGCTTAGCCTCCCACTAGGACATGAAACCCCTTTGCAGAGAGGAGAGATGTCAGGCTCAGAAGACTACCAAAATGGGGATTAACTACTAATCTAGTTTCTTACAACACAGATTACTCAAATCTGAGAAGGCTAATATGCCACAAAGGAGACTTTTTGTTTGTAGGTCAGTTGCAGAATGATTTGCACTTGGGAAATTCATTTTGGAAGCAGATTTAATGGGGTCACAAATGAGAGCTGTGGATTCTTCTCAAATTTGGATATACGTGCAGGGCAGAGAGTACATCTCTGAGAGGAATGAACAGCAAGTAGCCAGGAGAGGAAGCCCAAGTCATGTTTTACATCCTTGACCCCATGCTCTGCCAAGAAACTTGAACAAAACCCCAATGTTTTAGCCTCAAGCATCCCACAGTTTATATGATTCCAACCTAGGAGGAACTTGGGCTTCTGAATCCATAATTAGTGGTTTAAGGTTTATTTTCTTAGTTTGAAAAAAAAAATGTGAGTAGGGCAATGACTACTTCATTGTTACCGCTAAGCTCCAACATATCAAGAATTAAACGCACAGCTCCAGATACCCTTTTCATAATTCTGTGGTCAGAAGGGGTACCAATGACCAAACCATAACGAGAACAACTTCAACATGCCCAGTCTAGGAGAAGCACATGTTAAGTTTGAAGCAGCAGCTGCATATTAGAAGCGTGCTTAAGTTGCTTTTCATTCATCTTCCCTGCATGAAACATATGTTCTGCATTCCACGTTCAAGTGCTGGCTGCACAGGTCAGCGAGCCATTCAGCTTGCTGTGGCATGAGCTGCATTGCGATTAGTGGTGAGTATAGGAAGCATGCAGTGTAGGCTAGTAATTAATGAAATCCTACGAGCACAAGACAACTTACTCTGCGTCATCTGACACAGGAGTTCTCGGACCATATCTACAAGACCAAATACAAAATTAGAGGAGATGAAAGATAAAAAAATGAATGCTGTATTCATGCTAGAAACGAAAATACACACGTGCCAAACCTTCTCAATGATCACACTGGAAGAGAAGTGTCATACAATTAGCAACATTCATTAGTGGCTCAAAATCCAAAAACACTCTTGATATTTCTGAAGGCTGTGTCATCTGTATTAAAGCCCAAGAGAGAAATGAAAATAATCTCATGTAACTCACAAAAACTATCTGTTCAAGAGAAACACAAGGAGGCTTAGGTGAAACCTGCAGTGTTTATAGAGAACTCAGCATAAAACACAAAATGTGCATCGTGCTCATTCATAAAGAGACAAGCTGCGTGCGCCCTCACATTAGCTAATGAGGGGCCGTGATGCACACCCACCTCGAGCGGAGCCTCACTGGCCTAGCCCTGGTGTGCTCATGCACTTGTGCAGGTGCCATTACAGAGCGTTTCTGCAGTTTTCTGAAAGCAAACCAGAGCTCCAACTAGAGGCTTATTCAGCGCCTTTTGCCTTCATTTGACAAAAACCACAATTCCTAGAAAACTGGTAGCCTTAATCAAAACCAGACTTGAATGATAGTCCATAACTTGAAAAATAGCATTTTCTTTCAATCTTTTATATTCTTCTAAAAATTTAGGTTTGTGAAGTTGTTATCATCTGTGGTAGATTAGCTCTAGAAATCTTATAAAGCAAAGATAAAGATCAAGGGGCCGGGGACATGGCTCAGTAAAATAAGTGCTTTACTGGCAAGCACGAGGGTCTGAGTTCAATCCCTGGTTCTGCAAAAAAATAAATAAAAAAAATAAAGATCAAGCTAGACAAAAAATGAAAACCTGACAGTACATGGACATATTTAAAGCACACTTATAAAACAGCAACTTTGGAGCTGGGGATATAGCTCAGTGCACAGCTCCTGCCCAGCAAATATGAGGCCCTGAGTCTGATTCCTGGTATCAAAAAAGAAAGAAAAGGAAAAAAAAAAAAACAACTCTTGTGAATGAGCATACCTTTAACAAAGGTGAATTTTAAGAAATAATTCTTATCTACACCCTGAAAGATTTCTTATTTTCTGCATTCTGATGGTAGACAAGAATTACTGTAGTACATAAAACATATCCTGCTTCCAGGTTTTAGCAAATTACACTTTAGAGTTGTCAGCAAATCATTACCTGGTCTCCATGCTCAAAGTCATAATAGTTTATAGGAAAACAGCAATTTTTGAATGTCTTTTCCCATAATCATAGAGAAAATACCCCAGAATGCACTGATATTATATACTCACATCGCTTCCCCACTGCTCCCCACAACATTCTAGAAGAGTCCACATTTATTGATAATTATTTCACTCACAGTAAAGGCAGGCTTATCCAAGCAAAGCTCAAAAATCTCTTGCAACATGGCCAAAAGCAAGATAAGAGGAGGGTGGGTGAGGGCTTTATTTTTGCTTCCAGCAGGGTAAGACTTATTTTGTTTCTACAAAGATAGTTTCAGTCAGCACTGAAGTTTAGCCTAACATTCTCAGCATTCTAAAAACACCACTAGAGTGGAGCAGGTGAAAAGCAGACCCTTCTGCATCAAGAGAGGAGTACATGAAGACCAGAGAGATGCTCCCGAGTTAAGAAATGCATGCACTGGCATACATTTATTCAAGTACAGTGTTTTCTAAATTATCCTTGGAAGACAGCAGAGCACATATTCCTAAGGGTGGTCAACAGAGAGAGAATCTATTAGCAGTTATGTGTTTGTGTCTTTATTTAGATATTTCATTAGTATTTCTTTGAAGTATAACATCTATACAGAAAGTGTACTCATTATATATCCATCTTGGTAATTATCACAAATGAAACAAACCTATAGATTAATATGGAATGTTTTGTCAAATAAAATGACTCACTGGTTTGGCTTGTTTAGCACATTTTGTTTTTGAAGTTCAGCTATGTTGTTGTATACAGGATATATTTGAATTTAATAGTTTTACACAAATTGATGCCTTTGTGTTTGGTAGTAGTGGGCTGTACTACATACCCAACATACAGAGGCATTTGGTTGTCACTAACAGAGTTTCTCCAACACCTCTGTTGACAAATACATACTTAAGTCTAAGTCTTGTGGGACAGGAATTTTTCTGTTTGGGTTCCCTGGACAGTGGGCAGAAGAGAAGGCCCTGAGAAAGTGCTTTGTTTCATATGTAATGGATGCGCTGGAAATGGAAAACAATGACTCTGAAGATAAGCTCCTTTTATCTTCACTGGGACACAACTATGGACTTAAGGAGTTTCCTCTCAGACTAATTTATTTGCTTTAAAAGGGCACACATTCAAGCAGAATTGCCTTTGCTGGTAAGGTGAAGAAAATGAGAGGTTGGACTTCAAGTGGCTTTCTCAGTTGTGCTACAGAAAACCAAAAGGTAAAGGCAAGTTGCACACACAAAAAATCAATGTTAAGGATATTTGTAAAATGCAAGTTAAATGTGTCAATAGGCTACAGGGGATGAAGCTGCCATAGTTGGCAAAGCATGGAAGACAGAGCAGGAGGTGGAGGAGAAGAGGAGGGCAGAGAAGGAGGAGAAAGAAGGAGGCAGAGGAGCAGGGGAAGGTAAAGGGTAGGAGCAGGAGGAGGAAGGAGGAAACAAAGAAGAGGGAGGAAGGAGGAGGAAAAAGAGGAGGAGGAAGAGGAAAAAGAAGGAGGAGGGGGTGAGAGGAAGGTGAGGAGAAGAAAGAAGAGCAAGAAAAGGAAGAAGTCGACAATGCAGTTTAATTTTGAAGGTGGGAGTATTTAGAAAGATAAAGGGCATAATCTATGCATAATATTGGTTACATTTATGTAACTTTCAACCCAAAGAATTTCAGAGTGAACAATTAGCTGATGACACGTTTCTATACTGTGAGCTAGCATTATGTCATTAGACATCAGAGGAAAAAATGGCCCCACTGCTTATCTTAGGTGATCTCCCTGCGACCAGCACGCTTTGCACACAACAATTAAATGTTGTTGAAAGGGAAACACAAATGCCTAACATTTATGCTGGCTCAATCACACAAAGCATGTGAAAGTTAATCTGACTCTATCTCCTTGAGATCAAATTAACCCCTCGTTCCCATTAGAATATTCAGAGGACCCTTGGAATCATCCACTCAGAGACAGATGAAGTGCCAGGGAATTCATCGGGTTCCACTAATTCCTCTGACTTTTACAGACAGTGGTCTGGATGGGGAGAGTGGCTTTCCACTAACCTGGTTTGAATCTTGGTTTTAAAATCCCTGGATAGATGCACTGCAGCCTTGGTTTCCTGACTGCAAATGCACACAGAAATTCTTCCTCTCAAAGGTTAAGTGAAGAGTAAGCAGGAATGTACCCAGAATGTATTCTGGTACTTTTTCACTCTTATCTGCCTCATAACAACCCAGTGAGCCCAGGCCAAGTGCCACATCAGGACATTTGGAAGGTGAGTGGTTGTGGATGACCAGGTTATCCTGCCAGGCCCTCTGTCACTGGCCAGCCCTAACCGGGCTGGGAACCATGTGCCATCCATCCATTTAACATTCTCAGATCAGGTGCCTCTTTGTAAATTGGGGCAAACATCACTGAATATACCCACAAATTGCAGGGAAAAGGTGAGCTGGATGTGTTTGAACAGGTGGATGTACTATGAAAAGGCTACAATGCACTCTGCTGAGGCAAGCATGAACATGACCCCCACCCCCTAAAAGACAGCTATAGGGAAATTTGATTCTATTATTGTTACTCTTCCAAAGAATATAAAATATAGATGAGACTCAGATGATGAAGATGGCTAGGATACTGGCTTCGTTTTAGAGACCACTCAATGCTGTCTTCTCACCCCCCTCTATACTCTTACCACACTGCATCACAGTCCTTGGAGAGACAGACCTCACCCCTTCCTGTTTTATAGTAAATTGTAATTATGCAGAGCACTCCCCACTCCTTTGCCCTGTGTGGTGTAGGCAAGGCACACTTTAAACAAAAATATATCATGCTTATTCTAAATGACAATCGAGGTGTCTACATATTGGACATCAAACCTAAGGTCATTATTTCCTTATTCTTTAAGTCAAGGCAGAGCACAGCATTGCCTTACCTCTAGAAGGCAAGATGTATTTGCTAATGTTGAAAACTTAAATTACAAATTCTATAAGTGATCATTTTGGCCTAGAATCAGAATAAAATTGAGTAGGACTGAAGGCAGTTTGATCCCCTTTACCTAGTGCTCTTCTATGAATTAGGAAGAAATGAGTTTCCCATTTATTCTACCAACAAGATGAAGACCACAAGAACAGATGAATTTACTGCTCAAAAAATCTTTCTACACCCACTTTTATGCAAAAAATCCCACAAATCTTAGTAGATTTGACCCTTTTAACTTATTTCTGTTAGCATAGCAGGTAAGTAGTTTCGATACACCGTAATGAATTAACAGCACCCTCACAGCATGTACCAGGGCTCTGACCAGAGAATTAGGGCTACAAGGGCACAGGACAACCTTCTGACCTCTGACATCTATGAGTGGACCCTTGGCAGATTCTCCCACATGTAGCTGCTTTGCAAGCAGAACTGGAAAGAACCAGCTTGGGTTGGATCCAATGGGTGTAGAGGGCATCACCTGGTGATCATGTCATCTTTCTGTGAATCAGTCAACTTTCTTTGGCCTTTCAGTCCACTGCCACTCCTGACAGGAGCTGTCATCCTCTCTGACTTTTCTTCCTTCCCTGAAGACGCCCATGCAGGAGCCAGAGGGCATGCTCTAGGCATTCGCAGTCCAGCCAGTCAAAGGTTTTCAGTAGCGTCACCCACTGGCATCAATCAAGACAGAAGAAGCCAGTATCCATGGAGGCAGAAGCACACACTGCTGCGGGGTAGAGGATCCCCTTTTAAATTCCATGAAGCTCTCTCATGCAGCTGGGACTCAAATGAGAAAGGTTCCCATTTTGCTTTTCATGATTGCTGAGAAGGCAATCTGGCCAGTTGTCAGCCACATGCAAAGGCTTTCCACCTATAGTGAGCTCCAGAAGCAAGCCTCTAATCCCAGGCATTCTGTAAGGGACTTTACCCCCGGCAGCATCAGTCACTGAGTGCACACTGGGATGCTAAGCGGCTTTCTGGGAACACACTGGCTACACACAGCACACCATGGAACACAGGCAGATGCTCACAGGGGTTGGCTGAGTGCCTCTGATCTTTCTGCCTTTGGTGGCATCATGGAATTCCTTTGAGCAACTCCTTCATTTGCATCTTTGCCATCCTGAGGCAGGTGTTTGGATGTAACTAGAGTCAAAGAAGACAGCTTTACTGCTGGAAAGAGCTCACCACAGGCCTCCCACCTGTCATTCTTTGCCTCTGGAGGAGGCAGGAGACATCACTCCTCACCTTGCTCTGGCCTCCACGGGCCCTCACCCAAGCTGGAGACCTGCTCCTCCTGGGACTTGGGCACAGGAGCCAGCCACGAGACCCTCTTGTAACCACCTAAGGCAGAATTCCCGAGCCTGTGACTAACCAAGTAGCATAGGTGACAAAAGACAAGAGGAAAAAGGATTATGAATGGAGACAGCACAGGGTATTGAGATGGAAAGACTGAGCAAGATCTTCTGCTCTCTTTGTTTGGGCTGGTTAATAAAAGTGACATAGTCTGATTATACTGTGAACTCTGGTAGGGATCTGAAAAAAGGCCAGAACACCTAGAAGGACCCTGTCAGCGATGGCCCCTACAGTGCTAAAGGGCTCCAGAGAGTTCTCATGAATTTCTTGCCTTAGCCTTACATCAGACCCCACTGGGCTCTGAAGCTTTGACTACGGGTTTCTGCAATGCTTGTGGAACTAAAGAAACTCTTGTGCCTGCCATGGTCCCCCATGACTTTCCTTTGGATTTCACAGTTGAAGCACAGAGCATTTTTTCCCACACAAATAGCCTTACTTTCATCCCACATGGAGGTGAGATGGAGGTTCCTGGGAGATCTCAGAATCTGCTCAAGGGCAGATAGACCAGCACACAGAACTGACACCCACCCCCCAGGCTTAGGACTTCACAGTCAAAGGGAGGAGAACTGGTAGCAGGCCTACATCGCTTTGCAAATCTAGGCAGTAATACATCCATATAAAATCTGATTTAAAGAAATCTCTCAAAGAGAAATCTTTCTCCACTTAAGATTTATTATGTAATTGAACAATATAGGGGAGGGGAAGGTCTTCTTTTAATATTTATACTTGGATAGTTAAAATTTGAGCTAAGGTACTATTAGGGGTTTTAGAAGCATGAGATAGGAAAGGGGGATTTATACATAAATCAAATTTTTAAAATCAATATACCCTTAGGGGAAACACTAGTGATATCATTAAAACATTCCATTGAGCTCATTCAATATTTTCAACTAATAAAAGAGTACTTCATTCAATGGAGGGAAAAAAGGGCCATTTATGGAGATTACCGGCTTCGCCAGGCAGTAAATTCTGTGAGGAAAAAATCAAAATGCGCGCTTGCCTTCCAACCTCACACGCATGCTTCCCCTGCCAGCACCCCCGAGCATGACTTCCCTGCTATCTGGCAGAAGAGTCTGTGTCAACTGTAGGGGCTTATGTGACACATTTCACGGAACTCTTCTGTTTTGTTTCATTTGAGGTGCTGGGGATTGAACCTAGGGCCTTGCACATGCGAAGCACAAACTCTACCATGAAGCTATACTCTCAGCCCCAGAAAAACCTTTAAAAGCAGCAGAGGCTCCCATGCAGATATCCTTGCGCAGGGTTGGTTAAAAAAAATACCTGGAGTCATTTTGTGGATTAAGGGTTTCATTTTCCTTCAAGCTGGAAGTGTCCTCTGACGCAGGAGACACAGAGTAAGTTTGAATCTTGCTGTCGTGACCGGCACTTTCTGCATCCTCCCTAGGCCCCGCTATGCCAATGCTGAGCCGCCTCCATTTCTGCTGATCTATCTCTGTCACGGGCCCAAAGTGCACAAACTTTTGCTTTGGGCTAGAAGCTTTAGCATAGGCCCTGGCCTTGCGGGTGGCAAAGTCATCGCGGAGGGCAGTTTCCGCATTGATTTCTGGTGAAGGCTCAGGGGCACAGAGGTGCTCAGCATCGCCATCCCTAGTCAGAACCAGAAGTAAGTGCCAAAGATTTCCAATACAAGGCAAAGAGAGGTTTCAAATATATAAGCAGGCACACAAGAAATACTCTTACGGCTAGAGCAGAACTGCTTTTCCATTAACCAGACCAATAAAGGAATGATTGTCCTCTTGCCTAGGCAAACAGTTTGTTCTCATTCTCTGTCCCTGTCTCTCTTACTCTCTCCCCCCTCCCCTTTCTTTCTCTCATTCCATTTCTAGGGATTGAGCCCAGGGTTTGTGTATTCTAAGCATGTATTCTACTATGGAACCATACCTCCTACTCCTCGATTGCTTTTAAGAAACCAGTGCCAACATTGCAAGTCAAAATATAAAGGAATAATTAAAATTAATCACAAATCAGGTTCCTTATAGTAAATAAGTCTAGCAAACTAAATAACATTCATAGGAAGCCAGCTGGTTAAAGAAGCTGTTTTCTGTTAATGTAGCTTTTGACTTTCTACATTAATAAGTTTCTTCTTATGCAGAATATGCTGGTTTTGAGAGGTACTTTTCCAGTGATCACAATTTAAAATGAAACAATGACTAATATTTGATTCCATCCATGTTAAATAATATCAGAGCAAGGAAGAAAACCAGGGAAGACATGACACACCTCTTCTTTTCTGTCACTTTCAATCTCTCCCAAGTCTCCATGTCGGCTTCAGTAATAGGGGAGGGAGCGATGAAGCACGTTGCCTCACGGCGAGTGGCAGGGCTGCCCTGAATTCTCCGCTGGGCCAGGTCATCCTTGTGCAGGTCTGGCACCTTCCTGAGGCCCTTCTCCACCGGCTCACTCTCCTGAGCTCGGATAACACAGCTCACTACTTCTGTCTGGCCCTGGTTTCTGTCAGTTTGATCCGGGTCCCCACATCATTGGGGAAATCAGGTTCAAGGAAGGGGACCAAACAAACAGAAGGTCAAGCATGGAAACTCATGGAACAGAACAAAAGCACAGAAGCACCTCTCTTTCCTGAAAATACAGAATCTATCGATCACAGTTGTGATCACTTCTATCTACACTGGCCCTTAAACACTCCAATGAGACCATTGGAGACCATTCAGGGGTCTTCTGTGCATTTGTATCTGGTGTTTCCTTAAAAAAAAGTACTAACTATTCTACTCTGTGGAAAGAACCACATTTAGATGTATAAAGTACAGCTCAGATAATAGTATTTTCAGTTCAGTGGACTTAAAAACCTCTACTGATGAGCACAAAAAGAATCAAGATACTCACTCTAACTGATTTTGCTATGAGGAAACCTACAAGTTCGATAAACTTTGCAGGATGAAGCTCAGTAAGCAAACACACCAAAGACTGCCAGTTTAGGACAAAAAAAATCACTGCTCAGATTCATCTCACCTCAATTTTCCTTTCTCCATTCTGACATGTGCAGGCCAAACATCTCTTTTCTAAGTAGTTGAGAACAGAGATATTTGGGAATTTAGATTTTTGGGGGGTTTTGAAATATACTGCATAAGAATCAGACCTCAGCCTAAATAGAAAATTCATTTATTTTTTCACATATGAATTATCATCAAAATAGATGGTGAATGTTCAAATTTTTTTAATTTATTACAATGAAAGGCAAATAATCCTCCTCAAAATATTTTCCCTTGCTTTGATGTGTCCTGTCATTCTTTCCACCTTCTGAAGCAGTTCTGGAAGCCCTCTTTCCTGGGTGTCTCTAGTTGATACTACTTTTTTTTTTGATGGAACTGGGGTTTGAACTCATGCCCTTGTGCTTGCCAGGTAAGCACTTATTCTACTGAGCTATCTCCCTGGCCCCTGTGTCTCTAGTTGAGCAGTCGTGGCTCCCTTCATGTCTTGACTGGATTCAAAACATTTATCCTTCCCAGTCATCTTGACTATAGGGAAGGGCCAGAAGTCACACTGTGCCAGCTGCCGTGGACGAGGTGGATGAAGGCACACCAGAGTTTTCATTGGATAAAAATGGCTGAAAAAGTTTGAATCAATTCAGTACATCAAGGTTGCCATACAGAAGTATTCATGGAAGACAGCCTTTAGAGCTGCTTCATACAGTGGCAAGAATGACGGAAAAAAATTATGTTCAAACTAAGGGGAAATATTTTCAAGGGGAAAATTAATGACAATATATTTTAATGTAATAAATTAAAATTAGATGTTCTCCATGTTTTTGGATCACATCTCATAGGCTGAAAGACCCAGCTCAAAGGTAGCTTCTATACAATATTTGAGTGTACTTGTATTTTTTTTTTTTACTGTGAACAATTACATGAAGTCAGGTGTGGTATTTTTTGAGTTTTGTTGTCAGTATCAGCACTAAAAATGTTTTAGATTGTTGACATTTTGAATCTCCTTTTTTTTTTTTTTTTTGTCTTTTTTGAGACAGGGTCTCACTATGCAGTTCAGGCTGGCCTTAAGCTCACTTTGTAGCTCAGGCTGGTCTCGAACTCACAACAATCCTCCTGCCTCAGCCTCCCGAGTGCTGGGATTACAGACATGCGCCACCACGCCCGGCTTTGAATCTCCTTTTTTTTAATGTATTTGGTACAGTGTCTCACTATGCAGCTTGGACTTGCAGTGATCTTACTGTTTTTAGCCTTCCCAGCTCTGGGATTACGGGCATGTGCCTCCTCGGCTGGACCTTGTCACCAGCGTGGCATGTGGTGCCGGGACTGAACCCTGGTCCCCGTGCTTGTCCACGTAGGCACTTAGACCACTGAGCTATCTTGCCCACCCGAATTCTGACATTTTGAACTTTGTCTTTTCACATTAGGAATGCTCAACTTGATGTGATAAAGGTTGGAAGTAGGACACTCATTTGAAAATAATTTCTGTGACAGGACACACAGACATCCATTTTACATTTGAGGAGTTTTGTGTATTGTTCTGTTTTGATGGAAAGCACCCCTCCTCCTCTGGCCAGGTGACACCGCAGGTCACTCTCCTGAGCCCCCATAATGTAGGTCACTATTGATGCATGAGGCAAGAAAAAGCAAGCTTCATGTTGTTTCACTTCCAACATCTAAAAGTTACAAAGAAAAAAAGGGCTTCTAGGAGAGCAATGACTATGCCTCCTCCATCCTTGAAGCAGACTGGAGTGGCCTGGAGAGACACGTGTCCAGCTGGTGAAGAGTGCCAGTCTATAAAACCAGCCCCGGATATGGAGACGTGCCCTGATCAGCACAACCCTGCTCTGGAACTCAATTTTATTTGATACATTTGGCCCTATTTTGGACACGGCCGCCCTACTCTCTGTCATGTGCATTTAGGCATCCAGGAGAAATGGATATCCTGATGGTTCACTTCAAATGGCCCCACTGTATATTCCATAGAATTAGGCAGGGAAAGAGAGAAATGGGAGCTACGACGCAAATCTCTGGGCTTAATTATGCTCTCTCTTTCGTAGACTCACAGTGCACACCTTTTATATTCCAGACCTTTCTTTTCCGAAACTCCCCTTGAGAACTGTTGGCTGCCGCCTGGCTTCTCCGCATCTCTCCTCCGATAAGGCCCATAGAGGAGCTGACTCAGAGGCACCGCAGGCCTGGTTTGGTTCATTCTGACTCTCCGTGCAGCGAAGTCGTCTTTCTCAAGGTCGGGGAGCCGACGTGGAGTCTCCTCTTCTGCCTCTGAATCTTTGCTATGTTGGTTGGTCAGGAAAGAATTTTCCTTGCGAAGGATAATATCACAGATAGCTTCTTTCTCTTCACTTAATTGCTTTTGACTGATAAAGCAAAATTAAAGGGAACTCCACATGTGATCAGAACCCCCAAAATGAAATCCCCATCTCTGGGAAGAGAACTTTGTTATTATCGAAAAGTCTTTCTCATACTGTTAGTGCAAACAACATGGCTTTATTATTTTAGTGCAGAGCTGCAGCACAGTTAAGGTGGGATTCAAACCCTTGAATTTAGCCAGACATTAGCCATCCTAGAACTTAGGTAATTTGAAGGAATCTACTAACATCAAGAAAGCAGGACCCGGCCGGGCGTGGTGGCGCATGCCTGTAATCCCAGCACTCGGGAGGCTGAGGCAGGAGGATTGGTATGAGTTCGAGACCAGCCTGAGCTACAAAGTGAGCTTAAGGCCAGCCTGAACTGCATAGTGAGACCCTGTCTCAAAAAAAAAAAAGACAGAAAGCAGGACCCTAAATGGCTCTGAAAGTGACAGTCCCAAACCACTTCATGAAATTGGGGAAAAGCAGGAAAGCTTCGTGGCTGTTCCTTTTTCCTGTGGCACATTCAATAATGCATCCAACGGGCACCCAATTTGTTTTTGACTAACAGTGCAAATTGCCGAACCACCAAGAAACTGACCTGAGGGAAAGCTGAAGAGAGCAGCTGTGTGGGGGTGCACCCAGAATGTGCACCAAACTGCAGAGAGCAAGGAAGGGCCTTCTGCAGAACGGAGCCAACCCAAAGCATCGAGAGTAATGTAAGAACACCCATAGGGTGAGCCCAAAGCCCAAAGCCTCCCATGCCCTGCGTCCTCTCCTTAGAGACCCTTTCTCCCTCTTCTGTCTCCACAATTCTTTGCCTCTATTATGGCTTCTGTTAAAAGCTAGATGCCCAGAACATTGTGGTAAGACTTTTTGCCAAAATAACTCTAAGATTAGCATGGGCTATTTCCGTTTTCAAAGGAGTTTTGAGTGTACATAATTTAACTGTGGAGTACCAGGCAGTAAATCTTAGGAGTTTTTCAACTCAGTTTTTATCCTGCAGTAGGGTGGGAAGGACACATCACTGAAGCCTATGTGGCATTCAACCAAACACCCACCCTCCACCTATTCAGAAACTAGTCTTCTTTCTAGACAAAAATAAGATGTTGAAAAGTTTCTCATAATTTACTGTCTTCTCAGTTCTTAAAGATGTCAACTCAGTAAAATACACTGATACCTAAAGAAAGTTCACCTACTTTGTATGGACTTACTAAGGGAAGATAAAGAGTAACTGTTTACCCTGAAAGGACAAACTCATGTCAGGAATTAAGACCGAAGAAATCAGCCTGGCTATATACATTGGTCCAATTGGCCTACTATCTGTTGCTTTGCCTAAGTGGCTCTGAAGGAGGTTAGCCTCTTGAGGTGATAGTGGACACCCCATTCCATCTGATATGACAATCAAAGCTTCATTGGTCATGCCCAGAAATTTTTTTCTCTAGTAACTATTGTTTTCAATAAAATTTTAAAACCTAGAAGGTGAGAGTGATGTTTTGCTCTCAGAATAATTTTATTTCTTAAAATATGAGATCCTATGCTTTATTCTGCTGACTCTACTTGCAGTATTCTTCCTGGGCTCATGGGCTGTATGGTGGACATTGCCCTTCTGAGCCTCCTCTGTCAACTTATCCAGCCAGGGCCAACTGATATTGGTTGGCTATGACTATAAAGAGTGTCCTGTGCAAAATGACAGGGCCATGAACTAATGTCTGTTAAGTCATTAATTGATACTGAAGATAGCTTATGCATGCAAACTTGGTGCTAGAATTTCCTTTAAGTGTTACTTCATTTAAGCTTAAGACTAACTGCAAAATCTGTGACATTATCATCCTCATTTGAAATGGAAACTGTGATTAGGCTCAGAAACTTGCAAGTTCAAAGAGACAGTGCTTAAAGTAACAGGCAAACCTAGCCTGTCTGTTCCCACAGGCCCTCTTTTATGACAATGAATAGATCACTGTGCTATTTACTAAAGAAAGGATCATGTCAGCAGCAGTTTTTAAAGTAGAGCATCATACAAAAAATAAGGCATTATCATTACTGCAAAAGCAGGAGAAAGGGAAGTAATTAGGTCATTAAAGAGATCCTGTGAGCTGCATTCAGAATGGAGTTGTGAGTTGCATTTTTGGTCATAGACAGCAACATTCAGTCAGGACTGATGATGGCAGAGTGCTAACTGCTCATACCTTATGATGTTTACACTGTAACTTATTGTTTACAAAACTCTTCAAATTTATGGCCCAGTGCAGGCAGAAACACTCCACACTCTCATACGACAGCACGAGGGTGGGGCAGACCCTCATCTTGAATTACTTAAGTTTAAAATCAATACTTTCTTTTTTCTTTTCCTTTTCTTTTAACCAGAACCCTGTGCTTCTTCATCTCAGGCATGATTCTTTGGGAAAAAAGGACACATTTATGCAAATAGTCCTGCCACTTTGCAGCACCAATTCAAGCCAGGAGAACCTGGTACCTTATGCACCATGTGTGCCCAGCCACAGTACAAACTCTCTGGGTGTTTCTCCATAGGCCAGATGCCCAGTGTGGCGGGACTTGGTTCAAGTGATCTCAATTTAGACATGTGGCCTTCTACAAAGGGGCTGAAGCAAGTTTCTGTATCACTGACTGCTTGAAGGCTCTGCACAGTGAAAACTGTCACAATAAATGAATTTTTTGCTAATTGCTTGAATTTTGCAAATTCAAAAGCTCAAAGCAGAGTCAGGAAAAAAATAATGATAGAGTTTGGGGTGGAACTTTGGCCATAAAACAATAAATAGTATGCCTCAGGCAGGTGTGTGGAAAAGTAGCCATGGGTGCCTACTCACCAAAATATTTCTGTTGCAATGTGACAAAGCCACACCAAACAGGCCCTAAAAAGCTCTTGCCTCTAAGTTTCCAATGCATATATATTTCAAAGTCACTTATAATGTGTGATTTTTCCTTAAAGGACCTTAATGGCGGTTTATTGTGAAATGCTGATATATTTTACTTCTAATAACAACTTTCTGAGTAGGTAGTGTATTCCAGAAGCACTCACATTCCTGACAGCTGCAAACTGAAGAGTTATGATGTCCACTCTGTAGAGAAGGTTAAAATCTCTAGTTCAAGTTATCTGAGTGTGGGAAAATTAATTTAAATCAATGTATGTGGAGACTCAGGCTGTTCAGCCTCTGATTTTTTTTCCAGTCATTCCCAGATGAGCTATTCTGGGAAGAGGGAATCACTTGGTGAATACTGTGTACCTGCCAGGATAGTCTTTCGTGTACTGAGAAACACCCAGCACCACCTTCAGCCTGGCAACCCTGCCCAGCTTCATCCAAAACAAGTAAGGCTGTTGCAATGTGACAGACTATGGGGCCACACCAAATAGGCCCTAAAAAGCTCTTCCCTCCAAGTTTCCAATGCATATATATTTCAAAGTCAATGAGATAATGGTTTAAATGAAGAAAGAGTTGACATTTTCTTCCACCCCTTTTTGCTTGGCAATACATAAATAACCAGCTCAGCCTGGCAGCCGTTTTATTCTTGAAAGAAACTGTGTGCTCCAGAAAAGCCTGTTGGCCCTCCTGGGAATGTCCCGGGCAACAACAGAAACCTCCCTGTCCCCCTGTTTCCAGGCAGGGAAGTGACATCCAGAGTCACCAAAGTTCATGCATGTTCTGTGTCTACTTGGTCCCAAGACCCAAGGATCTACACAGCAGCCATCAAGGGACCGGCATCTGGAAGGAGGAATGTGGAGGGCTGCGTGTCTGGCACTGGCTGTGTCTGCTCTTCCTCCAAAGATTTCTAAAATGTCTATTGTTCCTCAGAGATGTTTTTCTCCCTCTGTAATTAATTACTATGTGGTTGAGAAGATTCACAGACTAGCAGAAAATACCGAGTGCTGAAACATATGAAAACAATTAGAAAAGAAGTACAATCACGTGAAACCTATAATTCAGTTAAAAAAAAAGTTTACTTCTCCAATGGGAAACACAAAGTAAGAAAACTCAAATCTCCATGGCATTTTAATTCAGAGGAAGTGGATCTTGGTTCTTATTTTATCCTCTTAAAAACAGAAATCCTGGCTTCTTTGGCAGAGCCTTCTATGGGGAAGGGTAATCAAGTTAACATGATCATAAAATAGAAGAAAAGGTAGTTTACAGACTCTGCTTACTTTGATAGAAACTAATAAATATTAAATGCCACATATTTATTAAGAAGTCTTATTTTCTGTCCCTTGATGCTACAGTACCTCCTTATATATTGATTCACAGAGAGCTCGGGACTTACAGGCTTCTAATCAATAACATGCATCTTTGTTCCTTTTTGCATACTGTTTTAAAAAACACTGCAGGGAGGTATTTAAGAATTCCTAGGAGGCAGACAAACAGAAAAAAATGGTCTACAAAAAGCTTTGTTCTCTGTTTGTACACACCTCCCCTGGAACATCACCCACACCCACACTCTCCCTTGGCCCTGCAAACACTGACTTTTCCAGGCAAGAAACCAGCCTCATGAAGTATCTCAGGCCTCTCATTGGGTCTAAAGATGTGATGCCTTTGGATGAATTCATCTGGATGTCAAAAGAGGAGACTGAGGTTTAAAATCATTTGAGTGACATCAACATATTGCGGTGATTTCTCTTCACCAAGCATCCTTTTCTTCTTCATGATCTATTTCACTGCAGTTAAGCAAATGCTCCCACATTAAAAGCAGGACGCCCAAATGTGGATAAACTTAGAATGACTCAGAACTCAATTGTGGCTTGCAAAAAGTTAAGTGACAAAAGCACAGACATGCCAGGCTGGTGGCATGGTATGTGTAAAGCAAGCAGCTGAAAGAAATCTGCCGTGCAAATGAACTGTAGGTGACTGGAGCAGCTAAGCGCACCACTACTGGGACGTTCTCTACGGGCATGTTTCCCCCAAAGGCAACCGGAAGTGCTAACTCTGAAGTTCTTGGGTGTGGTGATATTCACCGACCTTCACACTTCTGCATAATAGTAGGCGTGAAAGAGGTGAAACTTAGGCCAGGTAACAGGAAACATGGACGGGAGCAAATATGGCTATAGATATACTATATGCATTAGACATACAGCAGAATTACATTTACGAACTAAAGGGGATTCCATGTTTGTGTACTGAAGCGGAGTTGTGATGCAAGAAGTCAATGTTTTATCACACAGTAAGCCGCAGAGTCACTGAAGTGTCACAGGACACTGATGGAATTCCAGCCCGTGCCCAGCTGGAGTTCTCTGCATCATTATTATGCTGGGATGTGCCCAGGCAGTTCAGAGGGGCTCCTCATCCACCTCCTTGTGCCCTCTGAGGAGCTGGAAAGAGGATGGCTCAGTGATGAGGATGCCTACGTCCCTGGTAAATTTTAGCTTCACATCTTCATAGAGAAGATAAAAATGAAGGTGTATGGGCCAAAGATGTTAAGATTAAATTTTCAAATAAATTTACACCCTATGTACATCTCTTGGGTCTTGGACTTTAAGAAAGAAACAAGAAGCTTGGAAAATGGGACATGGGAGAAGACATCTAGCCCAATCTGTGGTATAAGAAGATGTTGGAAGGATGTAAAAAATGTACATATCTGACGAGTTCTGAGAGTCAAAATTATAAAGAAAAAAGTCCTAGATTTTGTTTTTAAAATAAGATTCTATGATATAGCTTTTCATTACTTCAGAGAACTGCTTATAAAACAAGCATGATTTAGTTAGAGTTTTCTAGAAGCACAGACATGTTTAGGGTTGGCCCGGCTGTCTGCGGGATCCCACAGGCAGAAGTACATTTTGGTTTCTATTAATCCAAGGCTATCGAGGATTAAATCCATCTAAGTCAATGCCGTATGTTTCTATTAAGACCTGGACCACTGAAGCAACCACATATGGAGTTGCACCAAGATGTGGAAAATGTTCTGCTACGCGTGTGGGAGGCATACGTGGTACTGTGACCAGAATACCGTACTCTAGCCACCAGGCCAGCTGTGACTCACTCTTTAATCACTTCCTGTCACTGACCTTCAATTTCCTCTTCTGAAAAGTGAGAGTATCTCTTACCTTATAGAAGACATGGCAAGTGGCAAAGGCGTTTTAAGTGTAAAATTCCTATGGATGTCAATTTACGACAGCTTCTTAAAACATGAAGTAAAACTAGAATTGTATTTTCCTAGGTTTCTGATTGCTGAATGTCTCCATCCTGTGTGTAAAGTGAAGCCATCAGGATTGTATGCTAGTGTTACAATTAAGAGAAGTAATTACTCCATTCTTTGTTACATGCTTCAGAAATTGAGACAGAGTGGATGGTACTTGCTGCTCCCTTAACACAAAGAAAATAACTATGTAAGCCACCCTAACCATGTAAAGACAGCATTCCCCATTTCAGGACACTGTTCTCTTGTGATGTATAAAATGACACAGGGAGCCATTTAGGAGTAGTCTGAAAACCAACAAAGCATGAACAACAGAAAAAGAAGATATTATTGCTAGGTAAGTCCTGCAGCCTGTGAGTATAGCATTAACAACAAGGTCTTATTAGGGTCTTTTCATTATTTCAGAGAGCTGCTTATAAAACAAGCATGACTTTGTTAAAATTTTCTAGAAGCACAAACACGTTTAGGATTGGCTAGGAGCTCAGTCTTTACCTCCATTTAAAATAACCAAGGACTCTGCAGAGACTACTAGTTCAGAGGAAGGAAGAGTAACACATTGGAAAGAGCAGGAAGCAATAAACAAGACGAAGAATTCAACTTGCCAGACAGGGTCTAAACTCACGGGCATGCAGAAAGCCAGCTGGGCCAGCCCTCCACTGGCAGAGCTAACCTGGCAAAACGTTGTGCTGCCGGCATGACCTTGATTCCAGCTTGCTCTAGCCTTCTGCGTTTCTGGATTTCCGCAGCATCTTCTGACTTGGGAGCTAACGCCAGCTCAGCTCCTACTGTAGGCTGCTGCTCCTTACCATTGCTGTGGGCTGACTCTAAGCCAGTATCACAAGGCTGCCCCCCAAGTTGCATGTGGCCAGCTGGGTCTTCTTCACCTGGAGACCCCACTTCACTTCCCTCCTCCTCTATTGTTTCAGGATAACTAGTGAGTTGGACAACATGGTTTACCAAACAAACTAACTGGGGGAGCTAGTCACCTCCCAGCCATTCTGATATTACTTCTCATTTTAAAAAGTAATAACATGCAATATAATCTTGATAATGTGAAGACAATTAAATCATCCTTGTGTTAATGAAATGCATCCTACTCTAAATACTAAAAACTATTCCAGTCTTGACATTGACAGGAAAAATCTTTTTCTGTCAGGAAAAATTCATTAGTTTTGTTTAAAAGTTAAAACTTTTAACAAAATACTTATTTAATAGAAAGTCATATCTAGTAAAAATAAGAATAATAAGAAAAGTTTCCTTTAGTAGAAGGTTATTTAGGACAAGGACTCTATGTCTTAGTTATTACTGAATCCCCAAAGCATGAAGATAGTACAGAGCACACAGTAGATGTTCAGTAAATACTTGCTAAATAAATATATAGAGATTAAGCAAACCACTGCTTGTTTCTCTAAAGAGATTAGCCGCCAGTGCATTTTTCATTTAATAGCACCACTTCTACATCTGATTGTCAAGCACATTCCGTGCATTGATTATATCTAGATGAATTTGCACTGAAATTTTAGGAAGTCTTTTCTTTTTTCATAAAATGTCCTGTACAGCTAATCTAATAAGATCTGGAGTTATTGCCCTCAGAAAGACATGGAGGACAGCTCTGTTCTCCTCGCCCTGTCAACACAAGTGGCTTCCCAGATCCCCTCATTAGACAAGTATTTGATAGATACCTACAGTGTGCCATGCACAGATGAAGGCTTTTTTTTTTATGAACTTAGGATAGGGTCTGCAGGCTCTATAGGGTCTCACTACGTAGATCCGACTTGTAGTGATTCCCATCTTCAGCCTCCCAAGTGCTGTGATTACAGGTGCGCACCACCATGCCCAGTCTCAATTGTCATCTCAGTGCACTCGGGGACAGGGCTGGCATGGCATGCCAGGGATTGAACCCTGGCCGCTACACTCTGCCTAAGTAGGTGCTTTAGTCCGCTGAGCTATCTGGCCAGTCCTACATTTTAACAAAGCTGTCACTTAATTGTCAGCTTCTGCCAGGGTCTGTCCTGCCCATCTCCCTGTGCAATCTTACGTCGAAAGTCTGAACTAGTTATTTAACCTCCTCATGGCCAGGAGGTTCACTAGGAAGGGACCAGCACAGCTCAGCCTCACCTGAAGGGCCGCTCTCCCCCCAGAGGGGAGGTGGCAGTGCTCCAGCTCTTCCGGTATTCCTCTCGCTCTGCTTTCTTCTTTCTCAGAGGAGCCGGGACATAGGCCGTCTGGTTGCTCTTGTTCGGGAGGTACTGGTTAAAAGGCACTGCTGATTTTGGCTCACCATGGGAGGTCCGCCTTGCCGACATGTCATCCTTCTTCACATCTGGCAGCTTCCGATGTGGCAAGTCAGATTCAGAGTCACTTCCTCTCCCTGGGGAAGAGAAGGTCGATACTGAAGAAGTACATGTGGCTAGCGCCATTGGGTGCTCGCTCGGGACACATATTAGGGATGTGGTTAAATCTGTGGCTCTGGGGATTCCTTCCTTAATCATTTAACCAATCCAAAAGATTAATCTACATTGGCCTACAATTCTGCAAAAATTACAGAAAGCTCTGCAAAAAGTTCTTAATTCTAATCAGGAAAAATAAAAAGTAAACAACAAAATTAAAGATAAAATAGACATAAGCCTATCTGGAAATTACAGCAAGAAACACACTGCCAGCAGAAATATATGACCTTGAAATCCTGTGACTGTCAAGAGAAAAAGCATGAAGCCACCAAAGGAGTTCTTGCTAAGCTCCTACCACACCTTTCACATCGTGCCGGACATTCTGACAAATAGGAATTACAGGGTTTTGTCTTTGAGGTACCATTAATCAAACCATGAAATATCAAGAAGCAGAAAGATAAGTAGGGATTTAGAAAAGCAACCAACCTAGATTATACCAAGGGTTCGCAAGAAGTGATAGGATACGCCAGTGGCTCCAGCTATGCAATTCTTGTGGCCTCCAACCCAGTTTTCCTTTCTGGGGCTTTATCTTTTCTTCCTTGTTCTTAGAGAACAAGGGCTACAAAGTGCTCACAGTATTTTTTCTTGATCACATTGTCTCTGCCTGTGCACCCAGACCTCATCCTCAGATTGTTGGATGAACAAGTGAACTGATTTGGCTTAAAGAGTGGCTCAGACAATGCTAAGAAATTCTGCATTGCCAACCTCAGCCTTCTGTCTAGCAGCAGGCACAATAATTACACTGTATTCTTGTTTCTTCTCATTTCATCTCATTACATTTCAAAGACCTTTTAGAATGAAACTATCGGGCCAGGGAGGTGGCTCAGTAGAATAAGCTCTTTGCTGGCAAGCACAACAGCCTGAGTTCAATTCCTGGTTCTGCAAAAATAAATAAATAAATAAATAAAAATAAATAAATAGAATGATGCTATCATTATGACAAACACTATCACTGCCACTTTGATGTTGGCTGAAAATTCTTAATGGATGACACCATTACAATATTTTGTAGATATTACAGAAATGTATCTATTTATACTTTTTTTTTTTTTTTCATTTAATCAACTGTTTAATTTAAATTGCTAACTCGGGGAGAAAGTTGGTTAAAAAAAAATTATTGCTACAAAGAAAAACGTACACAAAAGTCTTATCTTAACACAAATTACTAATCAATGTCTGAAATAGTAAAAAAAAAAATACATAGAACAAAATACTTGCCCAATTTAACCTTTCTAGGGTAAGTATTCCAAATTCAATGCATACTTGAAAATTCACTCAAGAGCAGCATCTAAGTTCAAATGATTAGTATAGATATACTAACAATATACACCTATTATCCTTAACACCAATAAGGTAATAAAAATTAAGCTTAAAAATTATACAAACAATTTATTT